>JNBS01002328.1:0-18150 GCA_002081575.1 Thraustotheca clavata
AAAAAAGCCTGTATGCTGCACTCACTGATGAGACCGCTGGATGGAGCAATCAACCATCGAATACGTCTTTCGTAAAAAACTCGACTGGTTAAAAAGCCTTCGAAATGGTCTAATGCAAGAGATATCGGCACTTGAAAAGCACTTGCAACCTGAACACGAGTGTACACTAGGATCGCAATGTCCTGCAACTTTACAAGCGAAACTCGACAAGTTTTATGAAACACCACGCATATTCACCAAAGGATCAGAGTTCCGTGTAGATGGGGATGTCGTTCCGATTGCTACACCAGTCATGAAGGCAAAACCATCATTGCCAGTAGCAGTGAAGCCATCCATTTTACATGAGACTCGAAATGTCTTCCGAAGAACTTGTCGCTAGCCATAAATCTAAGACCAAAGATTGAATAGTTCATCTGAGTAGCATGAGACCATTTCGAAGGCTTTTGAGTCCGTTCAGTTTTTTGCACAGTGTTTGATAAAGCATGTCGAGTTTTGCTTGTAGAGTTGCAGGACATTGAGATCCTAGTGTACACTCGTGTTCAGAGGCTGCAAGTGCCTTTCAAGTGCCGATATCTCTTGCATTAGACCATTTCGAAGGCTTTTTAACCAGTCGAGTTTTTTACGAAAGACGTATTCGATGGTTGATTGCTCCATCCAGCGGTCTCATCAGTGAGTGCAGCATACAGGCTTTTTTCTCCAATATAGAGAGCTTGGGAAACAACACGCTTTGCATAAGCTACGGCATTCTTACGCAAATGGAGATCGTTAACAAGTGCTTCAGTCGTCATAGAGCTGATTTGCACAGGAATGCATTTTCGGCTGTGGATCAAGGCTTCTTGAGATGCATCGATGCTGTTATTGTGCGAAGTTAATTCCTTCTCTTTGATTTCCAAGACCAAAGATTGAATAGCTCATCTGACCTAATTACGTATAACAAAACCATAATTTCATAGTCGAAGTTCTTTCTGTTTGTATATGCTAATGAAGAATACTCAATGATGAATTTCAAATATACACACGGAGCTTTCGGGATCTCCAAATTGAAAAATACTAAGTTGATATCACAAGTGTTAGAACTGATGAATCTAATAACATTTCTTAATAAATTTAAAGTATATGATTTCATCGTATGAATTCTTTATTTTCTTGTCCTTTTGACCTTTTAATTTATGACACAGTCTATTTGATGGTGGTGTTGTGGTATAACAATGAGGTGTGCTTGTTGTTGAACCATCAAGAAGCGCATTCTAGGAGAAGTGGCGAAAGTCTCCACGTGAGCAACACTCAACTTTATTTATTAATCAAGGCTATTCAAATCATAGTCAACACACTAATACTTACAGACAAAGGGTTTTCAGCTCAAGCAGGAGGTATTTATAAAGTGTTTTTAACCATCAAATGAGCTGCGGTATCAATATTCATCATACTTTATGAATTCCACTTCAAATGGCTCTAAATACTCTAATTTAGAAAATGATGTAATAAATGCGTTGTCCATTCGACAAAGTCAATGAAAGATGACAACAAAATGGGACATTTAGAGTTTTATCTACTGTTTGTATTAATGGCATGTGCCACATTTAATACATTTTGCCGCGAGCCATATTTAGAGTGATTTTCCCACACAAATAGAGATGGACGAAATCGACGACGAATGGGTTTGGCCTCAATCGCTTGTCGAAGCGCGGCACTTGGAAGGATTTCTACGTTGCCAAGTGTGTGGAGACTTTATGAATGGCCCTGTGTTGCTACGAGAATGTCGGCATTGCTTTTGTTCGGAGTGCGTTAGAAAGCATTTACTTGTTCGTGGTACAGGTGGCAATTGCCCTGAATGCAAACAAGCATGTACACCAGGAGATCTCATTCCAAATCGTCCATTAGAACAAGTTATTGGGCTTTTTCGAACGCTTAAACCCAAGATTTTACAACTTGTTGATAGTGGGACCGTAGCAATAAGTACAACAACTCCAATTAAAGCTACACCATCAGTACAAGCAGTAAATAGTGCTCAAAAACGAATGCCTGTTGTGTCATATAATCTTATGAAAGATAAAGCCATTCAACAGCTCTTGGAAAAAGTTGGTTTGCGTGAAATTCGTGCTTCTCGTGATGCAATGATTGCTTGTCATAAAGAAGTATGACTATCAAAATAATAACTCTACTTATGATTATATTAGTATACTATGCTCTGGAATGCTCAACTTGATACACTGCATCCAAAATCACCTGAAGAAATACGTCAACAAGTATTACGAACTTATCGTTTACGTACAGAAGAAAAATCAAATATGGCATCAACTAAACGTGCTCTTGGCATAAGACATGATGAACCGATTGAAAAAGCTATCAAATCCTCTGCAGTGCTTAATGATAATTTCCGAAAACTTGCTGAGCAAATTAAAGCACAAAAAGCAAAGAACAAACAACCTCGTTCACAACCACCTTCATCAACAGCAACACCACCTCCAACAACAACACCTACAAAGCCTGCATCTCCACCTAAAGTAGCAGAGGACGTTGATGCTGAATATGAAGTTTCCTTATTAGCTGAAGAAGAAAAACCTGCTCACCCAGAATTACTTGCAAATGGTGATCTTCGATATCTTCCTCGTGAATCTCATCCCAGTGTCAATGGCAATGGACAATGGAGACACATGTACCTCAACAGTATTCAACAACAAATCTACGTTAATTCATCTACTACTGAAATACGCACAGATCCACCATTAAGTATGCAACAATCTGCCAAACGATTTTTTGAGCCTGATAGCCCTGTTATTACTAGTACTACATGGGCATGTCCTCGGTGCACACTTGTGAATGATATGGCTGCAGATGAATGCCTTGCTTGTGGAGGTCCCAACTCACGTAAAAGACCTAAACGAGTGATTCAGAAAAAGCTCTCATTAAACTAATCACACGCATTGTATCTTTTCCATATCTTAATTCGATGCGTTCGTACAACACGTTTGCCAAAAGTCCTCTTGGAAATCCAAAGGATAAAGCTTCATACTTTAGTCGTCTTTTCATTTCTTGGTGTGATCCAATACTAACCTTAGGCAACACTAAACAACTTAATCTTGAAGATATTTGGCCTCTTGATGCAAATAATTCGTGTGCTTTAACTTGTGAAGAGTTAAAAGCCAATTGGACTTCATCAGGTTCATTGTTAAAAGCATTTCTTCAATGTTATGGAAAGATTTATATTGGCATTGGATTTCTACTTGCATTTGCTTATGGGTGTGATTTATTAGGTCCATTGATTCTTAACCAAGTTGTATTACTTGTATCTGCTGAACAAGTAGATTTTCAATTGATTTGGATATGGCTAGCAGTACTCTTTGTATCTCGTGTGATGAAAGCTTTAATCTTTGGTCATGTGTATAAAGAAACTCAAATCATTGCAATAAAGTTTTCAGCAGCCATAAAAAGCCTAATTTTTCAAAAATCATTTCGACTTTGTGTCGAATCTCGTTTGAAAAAAAGCACGGGAGATATTGTCAACTTGTACACAACTGATGTGTCCAATATTCTCATGGCAGCATATTATATCCATGAAATTTGGATTCTTCCCACAGAAATCTTGATTGCATTGTATTTGCTTCATAGTTCTGTTGGTTTAGCTGCATTTGCTGGACTTGGTGTGATAATTGTCGTATTGATTATTAACCAAGTCATGGCAAAATCAATGGCATCAGCGTTTACACAGATCATGACATTAAAAAATGAACGTATGAAAGCATTGAATGAAATCTTTAGTGCCATCCAAATTGTCAAGTTAAATGCATGGGAACCCAAATTTCTGACCAAAATTCGCGTTGCACGGGAAAAAGAACTTGATGTTGTCTGGAAATACTTGTACATTGGTGCATTAAACATCTTTGTATTGTGGGGAGCTCCTATGTTTGTGTCAACAACCACAATTGCAGTGTACGCTTTTTACATGAAAGAGACATTAACAGCAGCCAAAATATTCACAGCACTTGCTTTGTTTCGGTTGATGCAAGAACCATTTCGATCTCTACCAAAAATCATTACTGGGATTATCCAAGCTCAAGTATCAATGGATCGTTTAATAGAGTTCTATCAATTACCTGAAAGAAAACAAGATGTAATTGTTGGACGAGAAAATGCTATTCGCTGTACAACAATGGACGACAAAAATGTTATCGTGTCAATTGAAAATGGTACATTTGCTTGGACTTCAGCTGGAGAGAGTTTGTTTAAGCACGTAAACTTTGAAGCCAAAAATGGGGAACTAATTGTAGTTCATGGTAAAGTTGATAGTGGAAAGTCTTCTCTTTGTTCATTGCTGCTTGGAGATATGCAGCATCGAGTTGGTTCTGTTTATGTCGGTGGTAGTATTGGTTATTGTTCACAACAACCTTGGATTCAAAACCTGACAATTCGAGACAATATTTGCTTTGGACGGCCCTACGACAAGAAGAAGTATTTAAAAGTTCTAGAGGCTTGTGGTTTAGTTGCAGATATTCAAAGTTTGCCTGGTGGTGATAAGACTGAAATTGGGCAAAAGGGATTGAACCTCTCAGGTGATCAAAAAGCTCGAATTGCCTTAGCTCGTGCATGCTACAGTGATTCCGATATTCTTCTTCTTGATGCTCCTTTGGCTGCAGTCGATAACATTGTTGTCAACGAAATATTTCAAAAGTGCATTCTTGGTTTGCTTCGGCATAAAACTCGTATTTTAATCACACATAATCCCGATTTTATCAATTCCAAACATGCTGACTCGGTTCTTTTGTTGGCTAATGGACAGCTCCACCATACTCAAACTATAGATAAAAAACCATTGGGACCACCTCCAGTATCGCCTTTAATCGGAGTCCAATTTGCCCGTCGTAAAAAAGGCAATAAACCAGAAGAAACCAAGCCCTCATCAGTCGCGTTTGCATTTACTTCACCCTCTCAACTTATCCAAGATGGTTTAGCTCCACTTGTGTCACGATCTTCGTCTTTCTTACGTGTTAAAGCACAAGATGGCCAATTGATTACTGATGAAGAGCGCCATGAAGGCCGAGTTGCAAAGCATGTATTTGTTGCGTATTTTCATGCGATGGGAGGAGTATGTATTTATTGTAAATATTTGGTGCTAATTGTTGCGGTAGATCTGGGTGTGCTTCTTTCTCATTTTAGTGCAGTGCGCTTGGCAGGCTCTTATGCAAGGAAGTGACTTTTATCTTGCCTATTGGACTGGTGAGTCTTCAACAGATCAAGTTGAAAATACCAAACATAATCTTACCATATACACTCTTTTGGCACTTGGTAGTTCAGCTCTAGTTCTAGTACGAACTATGACGGTAATTGTCATGATATAAACCAAATTCCTCATATTGAAATAGGTCTCACTTGGAGGTCTTCATGCAGCCCGAACTCTGTTCGATCGAATGACAAAATCACTGATACATGCCCCAATGACTTTCTTTGACTCGCAGCCTCTTGGTCGAATTTTAAATCGATATAGTGATGATATTTCCAGAGTCGATTTTCAACTTCCATTTGCTTATGGTTCACTTTTGGCAATTGGGTTTTCTGTTGGATGCACGCTTATCACCGCTTGTGTTGTCACTCAATACTTTGGTTTGCTAGTAATCCCGATCCTAGTAATTTATATTCGCATTGGTTTGTATTATCTGCAACCAGCACGAGAGCTTCAGCGACTTCAGAAAGTGACTACGTCACCGATCCTAGCACATTTATCTGAAGCAAACGATGGTAGTAGTGTCATTCGTGCATTTGGTATGGTGTCTCGATTTTGCAATGAAAATGCATCCAATATTGACAACAACAATCGGACTGTTTACTTGAGCATTGTCAGTAGTTCATGGTTTGCCCTACGAATGCAATTACTCGGTGGTGTGATTGTTGTTGTCATAGCTGTTGCCTTGACGCTATTGCAACCTGTTCTTAGCCCTGGTCTTATAGGCCTTGCATTTAACTATGGTCTTGCAGTAGATCAAGGTTTAGAAGGATTGATTCAAGCGTGGTCTTGGCTAGAGACTTCTATGGTCAGTCCTGAACGCATCCAAAAATATATTGATGTCCCAAGTGAAGCATCCTATGACAAAGATAAAGTTGTTGTACCACCAAAATGGCCAAACCATGGAGCTATTGATTTCGAGAATGTGACTTTGAAATACAACTCCAATGGCAAGAATGTCTTGGACTCGGTTAATTTCAATATTAAAGCTGGCGAAAAGATAGGAATTGTTGGCCGAACAGGTGCTGGTATGTCAAGTCTTGCAATGGCTCTCTTTCGCCTTCATGAACTTGCTTCTGGTCGCATTTTAATCGACGGCATTGATATTTCACAAATGGGCTTGCTCACTTTGCGCAGTAGGCTTTGCATTATTACTCAGTCACCTATCTTGTTCAAAGGCACCATTAGAGGCTATCTTGATCCATTTGATGAGAGAACAGACCATGATATTTGGGCTGCTTTGGGAAAAGTCGAGCTGACCACCATTGTATCATCCATAGATGGAAAATTGGACGCCCCACTAGACGAAAATGGAGATAATTTAAGCGTTGGCGAACGTCAATTATTGTGCATGGCAAGGTCATTGCTTTCGAAAGCTCGTGTAGTTATTATGGACGAAGCAACTGCAGCAATTGATGCTGAAAACGATGCAAAGCTTCAAAAAGTAATTCGTTCAGAATTCAACGATGCAACCCTCCTTACAATTGCCCACCGTTTGGATAGTGTTCTCGATAGCAATCGTATCATGGTCATGGACGCTGGTAAAGTTGTGCAATTTGCGTCACCAATGAGTCTAATTGCACGAGGTGAAGGCCCATTTTATAACCTTGCTAAAGAAGGGGGGTACGTTGACCGCGTAGCCAAATAGTAGATCTGAGTGGATATTACATGTCATAACTTTCCTCTATGAAGCTTTCGGGCATTGATTCGCTTGGTTTTGTCGTGAAAATATCATCATCGTCTTCATCATCCGATGCTACTTTTTGTCGTAAACGTCTTCGTTTAGTTGGCACTCGCTCTGTGTCATCACTCACGATAGCCGATTCCTCTATGCTGTCATCTTGTGATATTGTATGTAACTCAGCTGGTGGTTCACTTGAGACTGGGGCTAGAGAACTTGAGGTATTTACAGCAGCATCTCCATCTTCCTCACTTGAAGCATCCATGTCATTATAATTGACATTGGTCTTTTGTAATCGCTTTCGTCGGGTAGTTGGGATTACTTCAGCAGGTGTATCATTTTGTGTAGCTTCTTCATCACTTTCATCGGATAAATCATGCTCTTTCTTATGTAGTTTGAGATGGCGTACACGACGTTCAATTTGCTCTGGAGTTCGATCACGGTCTTGAAACATGTCTTCATATGAAATTACTTCATAAACCGAAGGTAAATGCCGATATTTGTTGTACATCTTGGTTAAATACTTGTCTTCGATGATACTCCACGATTTGCTCTTGGGTGCTCGAGGTTTTGAACTCTTTTTAGATGGATCCTTTGGCACAAGTACTGACTGTGGTGCAGACGAAACACCAGCTAAAAAATCAAATTCTGCCTCTCCTTCAATTTCAATTTCCCGTGGCCGAATTACTTTTGGCTTAGCTTCGTCATCGGAGCTGTACGAATTGCGTCGACCAAGAGGTACCATATCATTATCAAATTTGAGTGATTTGTATCTTCGCTGAATCACGGCACAAGTTTTCGTAGCAAATGGATGGCGTACTAAACTTTCAACATAAAGTAGATTATTTGACTGAGCAAGTGTAAAAAAGTTGCGAATTGTTTGCCTAATCTGATATAAGAAAGTTAGGTTAAGAAATGATATACTACCGAATAAACTCAAGTATGCTTGCATACTCCTTTTTGTTTTGAATGGAACCATCTTGAAGCATTCTATTAAATGTAATCAAGCAGTGGATGTTGAAAAGCATAGGCTCCATAGTTTCATCCTCACCAACAAGAGCCTAGAGGTAGTCAATAAAAATTTAAGATTGCATCATTACCTGAAAGTTTTGAACACGGTAAAAGAATGCGTATACGTAATGATTCACTTTGGAGCTGTTGGTTTTATACCTTTGCAATAGATAGCAATACATTTTGATACTCTCGTGTGAAATCATAGAAGCAAAATACTTGCGCGTATCAAATTGCTCTTCTTTACGACGCATTTCAGCCTGTATTTGCTTTTCATTCTCTTCTTCATCTTCTTCCTCTTCCTCTTCATCGTCGATAGCTGATGGCTCATCTGAATTTGCCTTTCTTTTTGTTTTCTTTTTTCTGTGAAATGAATTAGTTTTGATTGTGAAAATTTTGTATACTTTGCTGCACCTTTACGTCTTTGCAGAACTTTCAAATGCTTTCCTTGAGTTTCAATCATTTTAAGGACCAACTAATCAATGTTAAATCACGTTTAAATAAGTGAACTTACATGAGTCAATGTAACAACGTCACAGACATAATCAAGCTTAAATGAGTTGGGATTCCAACTTTTAATTAAAACAGGAAGGCGATCCAAAAAGTCTCGCTCATAAAATAGTTTGTGCTGAAGGGATTGTCCAATGCGTTGAAGACGAGTGTCTGGACTAGTAACCAATTCAGTCTACAAAACAGTCAAACATGCATTCATGTAAGAAGAATTACCAGCATAGCAATCATTTCAGTCAAAACTTGGACGGAAACAATCATTGCATGATAATTTTTTACTTCAGCATACGTCTATCCAAAGTCATCAGTTAGTAGGCTATTTCGCTGTACCTCAATTGATTGCAATACAAAGTTGAAAGAAAACATATCTAGTGTTGCCAAGATTGCTTTTTGATCGTAGTTTTCAAGAAGGTTGGGAGGGTTGGGAAGTGCCAACATAGCGTCCATCCCATCAGCTTGAAATACACGTTCTTTTTCTTCTTTAAATCGAGCATCTTGAAGCTTTTGAAGTGATTTGAGATGAGGATACTTAAGTCGATGATATGCCGTAAGAAACCAAACTAAATGAAAGTACAAAAGCCGGTCACTTGGTAGCAATTTGGCACTACCACGCCTGAACTCATTCTTTAGCGAATTCGTCAATTGAGGATAACATTTCACAAGTATTTCATCGCAAATATTGCATAATGCCACAGATAGTTTTCTACAATCCAAATTATTTCCTGTACACAAAATTGAGTATTTCTTACTCTTGCATATCTAGTGATATACACACATTGCCACCGAAAACCTCTTGGATGTCATTCATTGCGTGATTCTTTTGACGACGTCCAGTTGTAGCTTTTTTTTGGGCCTACAATGGATTATTTACACATAGATTTCATACTTGACAAACCTGGGGAATAACGCTATCACCCGACTTATTAAAATCTGTGACAACAGTCTTTCTGCCGGTCTTGCCCTCAAGAACAATCATACCACCAAAGTTGGAATGCCTCATGTTGAAATTTCCTCGACTCTGTCCTTCAGACTTTAATTGTCCAAGTAATGAGAATTGGGGCTGCGACGGCTGAACGTTCATACTGGTACTTTTAGGAGCTTCATTGGGTAATAATTTATCCAGACGAATTGTTGATATAAGCTGCTTTGGGGTTGTTGTTTGCAGTACCAAGGCAACAATTTCCATAACAAGTAGATTCCACTCACGATTTTCTGCAGAGTCAATATCCTAATTGAAATATCAAGATAAAAATGATCAAGAATCTTACTTGAGCAAAAAGAAGAATCATTTCAAAGAAGTTTTCTTCGTGCAAAATAACAATTAAATCTTCCTGAAGATGTGCAAGGTAATTTGTTGCCGCTGTAACATGTCGTAGGCTTTCGTTAGGAATTGCTAAAAGGTTGCGAAATAATGTGAGCACCAGTTCCATTGTGAGATAATCCTACAACTTCGCTTAACATTGAATATCGATGTTATACACATACCTGCTCACTTCGTGCAGCTCCTTCGCGGGAAAGTGGTTCGACCACAATTAACATGAGTAATTCCACAATACCATTTTGCAAGAATGCATGCTTATAACCACGTAAAAAATTTAGCTGTAAAGCAATGTTTTCTGACTCATTAGCTGGCTTCATTGTAAGCATAACAAGAACTTTAAGAATAGAAAAAACTAATGACCTAATGCATATCCTTTAGGATCATAATATCAACTATTTATACCAGTCGCTTTGGTGATTTATCAGCAATGGAATAAGCTTTTTCTGTAATATTTTCCATCGCCCTAAAGTCTTTGAAATTAATCGATAAATCGCGTGATCTTGTCGAATAGCTCGCTGTAAATCATGGACCCATTGTTCACAATCTTCACCACGTGTAAACTTGGTTTCTCCATTTTCCATTTCAGTAGTCACACCCAAGTTGGAGCAAACAAGAAGAAGTTCATTAAGCATAGCAGGGTCCAGTTCACGTTTAATCACTGCAGATGAACCATCGTCAGCCACCAAGTCCTCTTCTTCATTGTCAGAAACACCAAGTTCCTCGAGACTCATTGCACGCTCACGATGGGCTTCATCAAGCACTACAAAGTCATCTTCGTCACCTTCTTCGTCGTCTAATTCTCGTTCAAGCACGTCATCTTCACGAGTACCCGCCATCTTTCGCTTCTGAAAATGACCTCGCGCCAAAGCCGCATTCAGTTTTTAGCCAATCACAACGTTAGATTTCTGAGGTCAATACTACGTGATTCAAAATTATACTTAACAGTAATTAGAAACCTGTACATAAGTACATTTTTGTTTCTAAAAGATACTTTTTCCCATTTAATCGTTGAAATTTGCATCTTAACAATTGATTGACTGCCCATTGTGAATTTTACTAAATAGTGAATAGATTAGAATATGATTAGAATATAATGCATTGATTTCTGTCTTAGCAGCAAAATCGCCTTGTAAAATGACGTATAATATTGTGCGAATAATTGTAATTAAATGAACTATCGTGTATGCTGCAGGTAGCACAAAGTTAATTGACTTTTTTCTTTTTATGCAGTGTTAATCTTCGTTGACGGATGAATTATAGAAAAATACGTTTGATTGTTTAGTTGCTACGTTGAATATTCGAAATTAGACTATCTGTGCGTGGGTTGTGTTCATTACAAAAATCCTTGCTTTCAAATGAAGTTGCCTTTACTACTTAGTGCTCTAGTTTGTTTGCAAGAAGCAATAAATGCGATTAACCCTGTTGTTATCAAAGGACAGCGTATGTTTGTGTACTCGACCGGATCGCCTTTTCTTGTCAAGGGTGTGGATTATTATCCTCGTCCAAATGCTGGAATTCTTGATATTAACAATTATGATTTCTTTACTGATGAAAACGAAGAGATTTGGAGACCTCATATCCAACAATTTCAAGAACTTGGTGTAAATGCTATTCGGCTTTATGCAGTAGACCCATCACAAAGTCATGATAAATTTATGTGTGCTCTGGAAGCTATTGGAGTTTATGTACTAGTGGATCTTGCAGCAAGGTATACTCTTTACATAGACTTTTCTCATGGTTAATTAGTTGTACCGACTGTGCTATTACCAAGGAACCTTATCCACAATGCTATCCTGGTGCTTTGAAAACTCGTGGACAACAAATTATTGTTGCATTTTCAAAATACAACAATGTGCTTGTATGTAAAGATAATTACTACTATTTATCAAAATTCTTGGAATAGGGCTTTAGTGCTGGGAATGAAGTCAACAATGTTGTTAACGACTCACCGATTAATGCTCCATGTCAAAAGAAGTTCATTCGTGATATGCGAGCTTTCATTCATTCATGCCAGTCCAAAATGCGTCCCATCCCTGTTGGTGTTGTGTTGGCAGACTTTCAACGAAAGTCCAATGCTGCATATTATAATTGCAGAACTAATTCTTCTGACACCCTCGAAAACGTCGAATGTAATGTCATACCATTATCTTTATCTCAATAAAAGATAGGGTATGGTCTCAATGCCTATGTACAATGTGATCCAGCAGCACCCCTGAGTACAGTAGGTCCAGGATATGCTGCTCTTTTGTCCGATTTTAAATCACTCAATATGTCGGTACCAGTAATGCTAACCGAGTATGGTTGTCTTAATGTCGGATATTCTACTGTCAGTGGCTATCAAGCTCAAAGAACATGGGCTGATGCAAGTTGGATGCTTTCTAGCTCATTTAATGACATCTTTACTGGTGGTTTTGCATTTGAATTTTCAACTGAGAATGCCAACAGCAAAGCTGACTCGCCATATCCATTCACAAAATATGGTACTCAAAACTATGGTCTTGGGTATTTTTCCCCTGAAACTTGCGATGGTCGAGCTACACCATGTATATACAACCGCATGCCCAATTATGGTTTTCTAGCGACCCAGTACAATGCATCAACAGGGTCTCAACTTGCAGTATCAAGCCAATACACTGGTTATAGAACAGTACCTCCTGCTTGTCCTACTGGATTTGCTGCTATTTCTAATAGCACTTGGGCTTCCGATTCTGTTACTGATATGCTATGTCCAGATTTGACTGCGACCACACTATGTCCAGGTGATGTTATTATCGCTGGTACTGGAACTACAGTAGCTCCAGGAGCAACATATTCACCTGCTTCTCCTGGTACATCATCAACACCAGCACCTTCACCTAATGGTGGTGCCAATGCTCAACAACAAAGTAGTGATGCAAATACAAACACAATTCTTGGTTCAATTGCAGTAGCTACTACAGTACGACTCATGCTTTAAATATTCAATTAATAGATGTGATTCTAATGAATTCAATTGCTGTCAATTATTTATGATGAATAACTTAAAAATCCAGTGAATTATTTCAACATTGCAACGTAGTAATGGAGTCCGGTGGTTATTTATATCATGCAAAAATAGACTTTGACAGTATCAAATGATGCACAATGAAGTTGACACGCCACGCGGTCCAAGTCGCCGTATCAAGCTTTGGGCCTCTTTATTAGGCTTTTGGATGGTAGCTGCATTAGATATAATAGACGTGATGGATTACTCTAGGTGGCTGGAATATGTCGTATGTGGTATTTGGCTGGGTTTTTCAATGTCGATATGCCCAATATTCCTGCGCGGGAATATGCAATAACAGAGGATAAAATGGCGTTTATTGTGTATAGCTCTATGTGGCAAGAGTCATTCTTTGCTGAGCGTATTACAGCAATTCGGGAAACATGGGCGCAAACCATTCCCCACTTGTATTGTGTGCAAACAAAGACACCAGAATATCAATTGCCAGCATCTACACAAGCTCGAACGAAGACAGAACCTGGTTTTAAATTACTTGTACCTCCTGCTAGCCAAGCTGCAACACCAGTCACTTTTGCTATTAACAAAGTGGCTGAAGAAGCACCATACCATCAATGGTTTTATTTAGCTGCAGATTCATCTTATGTTATTCCTGCCAACCTTATACATCTTGTCCAAGGTTTAGATCCGAATGAACCATATTTTCTTGGTCATCCTCTTTTACTACCTACTTCAGGACAGTATTCATGGCCAAAACTAAATCGTCTAGTCTTTAACTCAATGGCGGGTTTATTATTAAGTAAAGGAGCGGTCGAAGAATACAAAATTGCAGTCGTGAATGGTTGTTATGATCGATGTGTATCATGTGGAGAAGATCTTAAAATCGCATTCTGTTTGCGAGAACGAGGAATTTTCGCTCTTGACACACGAGATGAAATCACTTCTCGGGATGTCTTTCACATTTTTTCACCGGGTAGTCTTGTCAACAACGCTCGAACAAATGGCACGTATGACTATACTCCTGCAAATTGTGATTGGTATCAACTTTACTCCATGTGGCCTATTCAAATGAATCTTGATTGCTGCAGTTCCCATTCAGCACTTTTTCATTATACGAATGCGGAAGAAATTCGTGCTATTCATACAATGTTGTATCAAGTCGCTCCCCATGTTCCCAAAGATGTAGAAGTGAATGATGTGATGTTGCGTGACCTTATCAAGATCCACGCAAAACATTTATACAAACAATTTCCAAGTTATACACACCCAGCATATTCTCGTGTACGGCATCTTTTATTACGCCAAATTCAAATATCCCATTCATGGGACAGTTCCCACGTCAATATTCGAAATATTGACGACCAAACGCGTGAAAATGCTGGACAAAAAGGTGTTGTAACCTAAATCTCAATAAGACAACATTCATTGGGTTCAGCGCAACATAGACCAAGCCTTCGTCGTCACAACATGTTTAATACCGTAGTTGTGTGTATAGCACATCCCAGAAATGAGCTCATCCTGTTCAAGCTCATCATATTCTTCTTTTTCACTATATGGTGGAATTATTTTTTCATATTTTCATCTATTCTGATGATGTCAAAATGCATGAGAAATTTTTTCACAATTACAAATAGAAAGGCTGCTTGGACAAAATTTACCACAGTAATTCACACCGTGATTTACACCGGACACTCTGGGACATTCATGCTGGAAACCATATAATGAATCGTATTTCTCACAGGTGTGAGTAATGTTCTGACTAATCATTTGAAAATTGTATGCGAATGATTCGAATCGTGCATTTCCCACAATAAAATGCTCACAGCGTAATTTGCCATCTAAGCGTCATCATCATGGGCGGATGTTCATCTAAGGAAGCACCGCTGACACAGGTGACTACACCAGGCCGTGTAGAACCATATTCGCAACTACAGCAACAGCAGCATGGTAGTGCTCAATTGCTTAATGCATATCAGCAACCAATGGACTTGGAACGATTTACACGTGCCAATTCGAATCCATCAGCATATAATTCGGGTGGACGTGCATCAGGAGGTGTAAGTAAAACACCAAAAGGACAACCACGAACACCAGGAGCAAGAACACCAGGTGGACCTACAAGGTTTCCAAGTAATCAATTATTGCAACCTCGACACAATAAAGACAATTACAATTTTCATGATGATGTCAATTGTGGAGAATATACGCAACTTGAACCATATAAAGCACGATTTTGGCTTGAACTGATATTGTACATACACGATCGGTACCAGGAAATTATATGCGAACAGAACTTGGACATTACCTCGGTCAACCGGTGCTGATTAAATGTTTAAATTTTACTTCATCGGCTGAAGATTTGGCAAAAAATAAAAAAGCTCTTGTATCTGAAGTACGTTCAATGGCACGACTTGAACATCCAAATATTGTTAAATTTATGGGATTTTATATCACGGAAGAACATGGACTTTGCTGCATTTCCGAGTACATGGAAGGCAAAACATTACGACACCTTCTTAGTAACAAACGAATCAACCTTACATGGGAAAAAGAAAAAATCAGCATTGCTATGGATATATGTTCAGCTATTGTTTATATGCACTCTCTTACACCACGTTTAATCCATCGTAATATTCGTGCCGAAAAAGTGCTTTTAACAAACCGTCGTGAAGCTAAACTAAGTGGATTTGGTTGTGCTCGTGATCGTACCTTTGAAAACACAATGACTGCAGGTGTTGGTGAAATTCAATGGAGTGCACCTGAACTCTTACAGGATGGTGAAGATTATGATGAAAAAGTGGATGTCTATTCCTTTGGTGTTTTACTTACAGAATTGGATACTCGTGAAGTACCTTTTGAAGAAAACAATAATTCCAACACCAACACACGAACTGCGGACTTAACTATGAAATTAGTCACAGGAATGCTTCGACCAACTGTGGGCCCTGATTGTCCAGCATGTATTAAACGTATTGTTCGCCAATGTCTCCAACATGATCCTGCACTTCGACCAACAAGTGATAAAGTTCTTGAACAACTTCGTGAAGCACGTCAAGAGCTCATGCAAGTGAAATAGATCTAGTTGTTGTTTCTGGGTTTTCTCTTGAGATAATTGCATCAAGAACGAATTCCAGGTTGTTCGAGTGTAGACTATTAATTAATGTCCATAATCCACATTTGCTCTCTCCTTCTCTCTTACTCTCTCCTTCTCTCTTGTGATGTCATACTCTCTTACATACATTCTTTCATTTTTACATTCACTCTTTTTAACACAGTGCCATTCAATTGCCAATGAGCAAAGCAATCACCGCACTTCGTCAACGAGGTCTTCTTGCTGGCCTCACACATGCTACAGCTCCATCAGTCCTTGATAATGCTTTAAAGTCTAGTGCAAAGCCTGTTGGCGTATACTGTGGTTTTGATCCGACAGCCAGTTCTCTTCATGTGGGCAATCTAGTCACTGCGATTGCATTGCGCCATTTTCAACTTGCTGGGCTTAAACCAATTCTTTTAGTGCGTAGATCAATGAGAAATGATGGTTTATAAGTATATTGCGTAGGTTGGAGGAGCTACTGGGATGATTGGAGATCCTAGTATGCGATCGGATGAACGAGTAATGCTGACGGCTGAAATTGTTGATCAAAATGCAAGTCGACTAGTGAAAACATTGGAAAATGTGTTGGATTTCGACTGTCCAAAGGTTAAATACATAATTTTGAATTGGAAATGAGAATTGATGCTGTAGACAGGGGCTATCGTTGCTAATAATGTTGATTGGCACGGTAAAATGTCAGCTGTGGACTGGATGCGGGAATGTGGACGCTATGCTCGAGTTAATTCTATGCTTGCACGTGATAGTGTCAAAAGGCGACTGGAAAGCGACCATGGACTTAGCTTCCTTGAATTTTCGTATCAGCTTTTTCAAGCTTATGATTTTTTGCATTTGCGCAGACACCACAACTGCTATGTGCAAATTGGTGGCAGTGATCAATGGGGAAATATTGTATCTGGCACAGATATGGTTCGCAAAGCTGATGGAAAGGTATTTCGTGGCACTAAATTGCACTAAAGTAATTCCAGGAAGTATACGGCGTGACTTTGCCTCTGCTTACTACAGCTTCAGGTGAAAAGTATGGCAAATCTGCAGGAAATGCTGTCTGGCTAGATAGCGAAAAAACATCTACGGTATACAGAAAATGAGACTGGTTGAGGGTTATTTGCATTGTAGTTTGAATTCTACCAATTCTTTATGCGATCCGAAGATGCTGATCTTCCTATGCTTCTCAAGACATTTACCTATTTGGATTTAGAAGAAATTGAAGAAATTCTTGCTAAGCATGCTAAAGAACCTGAAAAGCGTCTTGGACAACAGGTTGTTGCTGAGCATGTCACGACACTAGTCCATGGATCAACTGCGTTAAACCTAGCTCAACAAGCAACTAAAGTTCTTTTTGGTGGTTCGTGCGAAGGACTTTCAGCAAATGCAATGCTTTCTATTGAAGCTCCCAAGACTACACTGCATTCTCATCAAGTGTTTGGTCAAAAAGTTGTTGATGTTGTTGGTCTTCTGGATTCGACAAAGACTAAAGGTAGGCAAAGCTAACATTTTTTCATATAACAATTCTGTAGCTGAAATTCGCCGACTCATTAAGGCAGGGGGCTTGTATATCAACAATATTCGTGTGGAGACTGATACTGCACTTGTAAATATGAATGATGCGATCGAAGGCAAAGTTTTACTTGTTCGAACTGGCAAGCGCAACTACCATATCATTGAGTGCAATTAATACTCTGGCGCACTATCAGCTTTATCAGTGAAAATCATGTTATTAACAGTTAGGCCGTGCTCGTGACGAATGTTTCTCAAAATGTTATACAGTATAGCTAAATGAAAGCAAAGTAATGAATGCTATACCTATTGGTACATGAAGTGTCGTGCATGCCTCGAGGCATATGCAGATATCTTGGTCGTTGATATCTTTGTCAATACTAGAAATGAATACGCTCCAAAGCCAACAAAAATGACCTCTATGTAAAATCGTGCAAATACATTGGTGATGTTTGTCCCGAGGTAATTCGAGTGTAAATTGGAAGGTGTATTATCTAGATTAGCTAAGATATTTCAACTTGGCTTCCTGCACCTGAAGGAAGCCGGTGCGTGGCAGAAAACGATGCATGAAATGAACTTATTGTTAGTGTAGTATTAATTGACTTTGTAACTACATAACATCTTATCAAAGAAGGATCTATTTATGATGCGTTGGTAAACGGGCAAATAAAACTAATTGTGAGACCAAATTAACTTATATGCTGAAGATTGAAAATGCAAAATAGCACAAAAATACAGTCAATCCGTGAAAATAAGGCAGGTGAATGTTTGTAAATCTAAGATTTCTCATTGGACGATTGGTTTCGGAAAGCTTGTACAA
>JNBS01002329.1:0-20952 GCA_002081575.1 Thraustotheca clavata
TGTGATGACGTGAATTATCCATAAGCTACTTGCGCATCTGACATGTTAGCCAAGATGTTTTTTCGATATGGCTGTGCTGAATAAATGAGCATTAAGTGTATAACAATGGCAAGCGTTCTTTTGGGTGGAGGCTTCTTTGTCTTGACTATTCTTCAATCATTTGTGTCTTCATAGTCGCCTACACAAAACAATCAAACAACATAAAATGGTTTTTAATAGCTGTATAGATTTGGATAGGCTTGTACGTGTTCTAGTACTCTAGCAACAAACTGATAGTACGAGCGAGCGATAGCTATGCCGTGAGATACAAGTGTTCGGTGTAAATATTGATCCCATGCCGCACTTCCGATTGTATGAGGATAATTTGTGTTTGTCGCACTCATATACACATCGGGATAAAGTTCCTTCATATACTCTTCAAGAGAATTATACTGCTTTCGAGGCTCCGTGAATACCATCGACCGATGTAAACATACACCATTTCCAATATCACGAATTTCATTCCTAAGAACAATTGAGAGAAACTTTAGAATCAAAATTACCATTCTTGAAAAGACTCATTATGGGTATGAGGCTCCAAAGCTTCGTCGTACGCAATCGTACGATATGCAATTACTATTCGGTCACTTTGATAAACCCGTACGTGAAAGACACGTTGGGTAGACTGATCGAATTGTTCGTGAACATAACTGATTCGTTGATTTCTTTCTTCTGCAGCATGCAACACCTATAACATACTTATCAAAACCAAGCCTATATGCTAATATTACTTGTACAATTCCATCAGGGGCGGTGCGAGAGGGTAAAATGTGGTTTCCAGAGGCTCGATTCACAGACCAGATCGTTTTAGCAACTTGTTCTGGTGTAGCTTGAAACACTTTTTGAAATGTGAATTTTCTTCCTTCATATCCCCAATCCACTTTAATCGAGTCTTCATGTGTATAAGGAAAGTTTGATGGATCGAGATAGGCGTCAGTAGCCCCAATTAATTGTTTTGTGAGCCACATAAATCCCACTGCTCGAATATCTTTTTGTTTTGAAAGAGAGATATCGGGCCATTTATTTGCTGATAAAGGATAGCAAGAATTCTAGCCAGCTTGTGAGAAGAAACATGCAAAGATGTATGATTACTTGTAGCTCCATTTGATTAATCCATGCTTGGAGGAGCCCCGCAAGCCTGGAAACATGGCTAACTTGAGATCGCAATTGATGATTTTGAATCCAACTCACTTCAGAGCCATGTCGAAGCTCTGCAGCAATGTCTTTCCAAGGTAATAGCGTACCACGAATTTCATATATCTTCCGTGTCATCGTAACTATTGATTTACGTAACTCATCAACTTCTTTTAGATAAGCCTTTCGCTGGACTCGTTTCGTATCTCGATCATAAGCAAGTTTACGAAGCCGATTAGGATCATTAGATTTGCTTGACATTGTTTCTTCCTGATTGAAAGTGCGACTTGAGACTTACAATATGTTATAACATCGGACTGGTGGGATCTGAGCGATGCGTCTATTTGACGTCGCAACTTTGTTGTCCATGATTTCATCATCGTACAGCTGAGAATACTTAAAGGATATTGTTCACAAGCTTGAATTTTGTTTCTCTATTTACACTTTAAAAAGCAAAGCTTTCTCTCATCTATAACAAATGTTCTAACACTTGATAAAAGTAGTAGTGATGAAAATTAGTCTCCTTATTTCGGTTCTTGAGTTGACAATTGACGTTAACAACGTTTAAAGTGTTAATATACACTATCGAGAATCATTTTTTCAGTAGATGATTACAAAGCACTCGCCCAACTTTGGAAAAAAGGAAGCTCATACTACTACAATTGGCAGACAAGGGACAAGCCACTTGTCTTGAACAGTATCTCAAATCCCCACCCATTGATTGACCCATTGTTCAGTTAAACATTGAATAAATTTCGTAGCTTATCACACGCGAAATTGTGCAATCACAAAATTTACAGTATATATTGGCGTCAACAATAAAAGAATTCTTTGTCTTTTGCGCAATTACAAAAAAGTCCTTGTTCAATGCTTTCTCAACAATTATGACGCATAGCATAGTTGTCAGAACCTAAAGAGCATCCCACTCTAGATTGTCAGAACAAGAGTTCTGGCAGTAGTGGTACTCAACAGAGTTCATGATAAATATCAATTCTTAGTGAACAAATAAGAATTTTTACAGTGATATCCAAGTATTTATGCCCAATCAATTCAATTGAACGCTGAGTTTCACACAGACTTTTTATTCTTGATTTGGATTTATTGCCATTTCACTGATTGAATGGGTGATATTACCTCTGCGTTGTTCACTTGGATTACTGTATCTTATGATGAAGTGTAAAAATGCTGTGTTGAAGCAAAGAGATAGAAAGGCAAACACATGATTTGAATTCAGTTGATGTGATTCATTACCGCCAGTTCTTACCACCAATTACGCTATCATAGGTCTAGTAACACTATTTTCTAACATTTCTTGAAATTGAAGTGTTATGCGGCTTTATAACAGAGCACCATTTACAAATACACAACATGAGTAAAGTAAACAAAAGACGATATTTAATATGATGCATTGCAATGGCCTTTCTCTTGTTACAATCGCCATTTTTTCCTATAGAAAAAAGTTTTTCGCGATTGACGAAAATATTCCTACATTTTCATGTGTCGGTTGTTCATTTCTTGATGTGTTAACGTTGAGCGTGCACCCATCAACTTAAGTTCAACAGAACAATGAAAACCCGGCACAATCTTTGATTTTTATCATGTCGCGACGATTCTAGGCATTCAAGTGTTGTCATTTAGTCCAACGGTTTAGGTGTAGGGTCTTTCCAGTATTAAAATCATAATTATTATCAACTTTAGTCTAAATTATGAAGCTAGCGTTTTGACAGCCCACAAAAGGAGAGTTAGCATGTGGGATTATTGGTTACTACATACGCAACCATTTCATCGAGATATGTTAAATAGTTCTTTGCGTATACAATGCCATTAGCAAGCATTGCACGTCGTAAATACTGTTCCAACGGTGGGATTTCACTGTCTGCAGAGGTAAAGTTTACCAATGCATCAGCATAAATTGTTGGGTATAACGTTTTAATGTAGTCAGTAATAGAGCTAAACACATTACGTGGTTCCGTAATATGAACAGCCCGAAGTATACTCTTTCCATCACCAATAAATCGGATTTCATTCCTGTCACACTGGTTCATAAAGTCACTTTATAGATCTCACTTACCACTCTTGAATTGATTCATGTTGATCCCACGGTTCAAAATCAGCATCGTGCGATATACTCCGATATGCAACAACAATGCGATCAGGTTCAAATACACATATATGAAGTAGATGAACAATCGAGAGACCTTGCGTCGTGTGGGATTCTTCACGTACGTAGCACATACGCTGGTGGTCAGTATTGGATGAATACAAGATCTAAAAAAATATTTCAGCAATTGCGTTTTAGCCATATCACACCTGAATGAATCGGTTGGTATTATCAATAGATGGTTGCAGCGAGTGTTTGGAAGATGCTTGATTCGATATCCATAACGCCTGTGCTAGTTGTTCTGGCGTTGCATTAAATACCTTTTGCAATACAAGTTTTCGTCCTTGTTGTCCCCATTCTGCTTTGAGCAAGTCATCAGATGAATGGGGAAAGATTGCTGGACAAATATGAATTTCTGTCGAATGTAGCAATTGCTTTGCAATCCAATCCAATGCAATTCGACGAAGCTCTGGGTCATGTTCGAGTCCAACATCATACCAAGTTATTGCTGACAATCGTGTCACCAAGGACTATCGTGCATACATGAGTATAATTCCATGGTTCAATCTGTACCGCAGGTCTCATTGTTTCTACCCAATCTCGCAATTGGCAAACAAGAGACCTAGTGTATTCCACATGATTGCGAAGTTGTTCATTCATAGCTTGGCTTGATTGTGCTGCATTTTGCATTTCCACAGCAATATCCTGCCATTGCACTGGTTTGCATACCAACGCTTGCAAAGTTGACTTTAAATCTTGAATGGTAGATCGGAGCGAAGCCAATTCCTCCAAATATTCATTTCGAGCTCTCCTTTTCGCCTCACGATCATTTAATCGTCGTTTAACACGATAGCTCTTGCTCCTTGCCATTCAAATTGAAGTGTGAAACACCACACCAGCGTCATCCCATCTTACAAGTCAAGTTTGACCAATCAAAAAAGTATGACGTAGAAAGTACGTCGGACGTCCAAATGAGATTTCTTTGTATGTTCGTAACTTTAATTTGACGAATCCTAGCTGAATCACAATGAATGCAATCAATTAAGCTCATGAAATTGGCAAACATTGCTTGAAATCAATAGAAAATTCGTTCTTGGTCGAGATATTTGGCAATGTAAAAATCAGATCATGTACCACATGGTTCACTTGGAGACACATAAGGATAGCTTTCATTAGTCCTACCTTACCACACATAGCTAATGGGATTGATATGCAATGAAGGTAAATAGAATTGAATCATAGAACACAGTACTGTGTAGTTAATGGATAAGAAATAGATGGCTTAGTAGATGTGTGGGTGGGGAGTGATATAGTATATTATGAGATTGGGATTATTTGCTACCACCAATTACCAATTCAAAAACAAGAATGGCTGAAAGAACAATAATGGCCATGTACAATCGAAAATTGCTACTTCTTTTTGCCACAAGTTCAGCTCGGTCACCTTCGGATTCGAGGCCAACTGTTGCACGATCAATATCTTGGTTAATATCATCAAGTAGACGATGATGCAGGTCTGTTTCATCTTTAATTGCCAACGAGTAGTGTTTTAGATTGGCTACACCAGATCCAATGATCGAAAGTTGTTCATCTTGATCTATCGTTCGTAATTAATCCAAACAACTCTATACAATCATGCAATCAACCTTGCATCATTTGATTTTGGATACGTAGAAGCTGGGCACCAGCTTCAGCCGATGTCGCCCTACATGTATCATTAATATCTATCATGGATAATTAAACCGACCCATTTTTGCCTTGTACTTGGCTATTGTACGCATTCAAAAGCACTGTTGTTTGCCCTTCCAATACTTTGAGTTGTTCTTCTCGACGTCGTATTTCTTGTGGTGTAGCCACCGAATTCGCAGTAGGCACTGAGGTCATCGTATTGAAATCACGACGTAATTTCGCCAAACTTTGCTGCAATGCAAACACACTCGAGCCCATATTTGTAGATGCATTAGAACGTAGCATTCCATTAAGATTCTGCTGCGAAGCACGAGCATTTTCAAGTCGATCAAGCCAAGAGGACCATGCAGCTGCACTCGTGTTCCTCGCCATGGTTCAAAACGGTAATATAATCTATACTTTTTAATAACAATACAAAATACAAATGATTCAATCATAATAATATAAAGGATTTTATTATAGATGATATGACTTCGAATTTGTATACAGAATTAATTTTTGTAATAAAATTAGCCTGTTGAACTTCTTCCAAAAAAGGTAATAATCACAATTGTGCAATTGTACAATACTTTTAACACAGTCAAATAGTAAGAAATTCATTGATATTTGTTTAGTAGTGGTTTACATGAAAGTAAGAGCAGCGTGCTTCTTTGATTCTTTGTACTGAAATTCTGCATTTGTTTCTGGTCTAAGCCCACTCAATTTGCTGTAATCTGACAAAAAAATTTAAAGCATGCACGAAATTTCAGTGTGCTACCAAACAAACAAACAAATATACAAGCACGCATGTGCAGTGCTCATATATTGTTGATGGAGATATGAAGGTGTATTCTTCAGTGGGTTATTCTTTTCATTCTAAGAAATCAAAAGATTTAAACCACGAGAAACCTCAGCCACTTCGTGTGGTGTGGACTGACAAGTTTACAATTAAACGATGGATAAAATTGATTAAATCCAAGAGCTAGGTGGTACAGTAGTGCATGTTGTGCTGTTTACAATTTGTAAATTGGATAATTTTTTATCTAGTTGGGTGAATTTAGCTTTTGTATGAAGACCAGTAAACATGAAGCACTGCATGAAGCTATTTGGGGTGGATCACATGTGCAAAATGCGCCACCAGCGGTATCTATCTATAAACAAAAGGTAAGGAAGTTGATTCTTTAGTGTAACTATGAGGATTTGAAGGTGTTGTTGAGTCTCCAAGCAATCAAATGTGTAATTTCAGCAAGTTTAACCAATTCATATTTGCAAGATCGTACTAAAGCTACTGGTATTACGTTATTGCTTTACTTTGTAACATGCTTTCTATATGAAAGAAGACAATATGCTTTGGTATGTAGCATAACTAGTTTATTGATTCATTTGATGTTTAGTACATTCGTTTGGTATTTCTCCTGACGATCTTGGGAGCTTTCACGGACATTGGTCGACCATTGTTTGAGTATTTTAACCAATCACCAATAAGTCTGTTTGAAGTCATGAATTTTTTCACTTCATTGCTTCTTTCTATCATGCTTTTGTTGATTAATGTAAATAATCACCTTTTTGTGGCTACCTAATGCTCTTTAGATCAATTTACTATTTCGTATTGCACGACAAACCTCAAGGCTACGAGTGAAAAGAACCTAAGTACTTAAAATGCATGCTTAATTGTTGAGTAAATCCTTGAGTGATAACTGCAAGATTTGACATCAAATATTTCAAGAGATTTGCAATACATTAATCTTAGCTACTACGATGAATTGGTGGAAGCAAGTAATAGTAAATTGGAAATTTGGCTTCTGTCTTGGCACTTTTGACATCAATCGTTTCTTGTACGGCGGCACACATACGAGTGTCGACAAGATATGGATCCATAACGTGAATACGATAGAGATATGTAATGATTCGCAATGGTTTGGCACGTAATTTACTTTGACATTCGAGCAATTGGCGAAAGACTTGTTTTAGTCCACGCTCAATTAAAAACAAGAAAAGTACGGATACATCTTCATCAATGTTCATTTCTAAAGCATTTCCACAATAAACATGAAAGTTATCTTGAAATCCAAGTTCTTTTGCTTTGGCCAAAACTCCATTGGCACGGTCTTGGTCAATTTCAATACCAACACAACGAGCTACATGCAATTGTGAAGCAGCATACAATAGAACTCGTCCATCGCCACATCCTACATCACAAACTACATCTTCTTCTGTCACACGTGCCAAATCAAATGCTTGTGCGATGACTGCATGTGGTGTGGAGTGAAGTGTCTTACGTGGTGCGATCATACCGTTTTATTCCAGTTTTAATTGGCTAAAACCATTTGCTTACAAACTTTTCATTGGTTTTTACATGGGACAAATGGTGCTGATTGGTTATTTAATGATATTTATCATTGTACGATAGGTTCATGATATTAACATGGGAAAACCATAGAAAAACTACATTTCTTTCCATCTTTCATTCCCCTTGCTTCTACAAGCCCCTCTTTTCTCCGTATTGGAGATTAAAGTAGTCTTTCCATTGCCACATCCATCTTGCTAAAGACATTAACACTGCATTCGAATTGATTGGTCAAATACCCATTGATTACCTACAAATAGGGCACTTTCATTGGCTGAATAAGATGCAATATGATTGGTAAAGTAACTACAGGCTATGATTGGCTAGGTTTAGCATTGTTTGATTGGCTGGGTCATCTATATGGCTTGCGATTGGCTAAAGCTAAGTAGAAGTTTATTGGATAAAATAAAGGCAGATGTACGATTTTGATTGGCCATTTTCAAGAATTTCTTTGGTGAGCTTAATGGGCGATAGTGTCCGTGTTCGAAAATGGAGAAGAGAGCTTAAACCAGTAGGTCCTGGAGGTCATTTAGAGGTAATGAGTTGGGTTCCAGAGGTACCTGTGCCTACAGTTGCATTGCAGCAGTCCAGAATTGCCAGTGTCGATACTAAAGGTTCGACTGCAGGAGCTAAGAAGGTTATTCTCAACACTCGTAAACGCACTGCTGCTGATGGTCCTGCAGCCCGAATGACGAGAAGTTTGCGTCAAAATGCTGGCTTTGGAACTGAGCTATGGGGTCAACTGCCTCCTCCAACGGCGAAGACGAGTTTCGGGAAGAAAGAAGAAAAAAAGCTTGAGATTCACATGGCTCTCGATCAAGGCCATCATCATTATGACACAACGCCTCATTTATCCTCTGCAATTCCTACAGACACCTCTGCAGCTTCCTCTAAACCAACTTCTCCAGCTAAAATTCAAAGTACTGTAACAACTCCTGTGGAAGCAACTGTGCCTGAATTACCTCGCAATGACAGTATTGAATCTTTGGAAAATATTATCCCGTATGATGTGAGTGCTGATGATGAAGATGATGATGAAGGATATCGTACATTATCACCAAGTTCTCCTGAAGTCTCGGCATCCCCATCGCCTGCAGGATCGCCAATTTAACTTCATATCTATCTATTGGGTTAGCTTTTGACCCAGTCGATTTAGCATCAGTGTTTCTTCGGACTATTCAATCAGCTTTATGTACACAATCCATCGTCAAAATTCATACCGGTGTAGTATAGCGAGGATTATGACGATACAAGTATTTGGCCAAATAATCAAGTGGTTTAATTGGCAATACCTTTTCACCTTTTTCTTTACGTAGATAAGCATCATCTTCAGCTCGTAAGAGGCTTTTTAATGCTATTTTCCACTTAGTTTAAGTTCATCGTATATATCTACCTGGAATTAAGCATGGCATTAACTCGCGCACGAGGAATTCTTGCTCTTGTTGATCCGAATTATCCCCAGAGACCTTCAAAAGTGAACGCAAGAATGCATTAGAAAGGTCTTCTTCCGATATTGCCATTGGTATCACTGCGTATTTTAGACTGAAACGCTACAGCTACAACGCCCACACCATCCATTGCGCATGAATACCTTTAATTCACTTCAGTTCTCATTATTCTATGCTTGCTAAAGCAATGATTCCTTGCATAGATTTTACTATGATAATGCACTTGATATTTGCTAATCAATGTTATAATACTATAAAACTACAAAAGTTATCAAGTCCTTGAAAACTTACACTATTTACGGATTGCTTGATGGACAACAAGTACGTAGTTGATGAGCATGCTGAACCAATGCTTTTAAGTTCTGTGGGGCAACAAGTAATGATGGCATGGGAAAGAGAGTATATGGAGCAATGTGTTGATGCGCTTTGTATCAGTAATTCTTGTGATGTGTTGGAAATCGGCTTTGGATTGGGCTATTCTGCTACTCATATAATGAAATATCGACCAAGGACATATACAATCATTGAATGTGATCCTGTAGTACTAGAAAGAATTCATTTATGGGCAAGTGACTATGATAACGTGTTTATTGTTGCTGGTACGTGGCAAACTCAACTTTGTTCACTTGCAAGTATGAAACTGAAATAAGGTTTTTTGATTGAAATGATGACGTATGTAGAATTTGATTGCGTATTCTTTGATGATTATCCTTTGCCTCAAAACGAAAGAGATTTTTCTTGCTTTACCATTTCTCGGTTTAATCAAATAAAACATTATGATTCTAATGTAATTTGTAGATGGTATGAGTTTCTGGATTCGGTGCTGAATTGGCACACTAAACTTGGTGGACGTGTGACTGGTTATTTAGCTCGTGAATTGGATTTCACAAGACCAGGATGCTCAGTAACATTGCGCCCTATTGAGGTAATTTATTGTTTTAATTCATAGCTTATCGATGGTAGGTCCAAGTACCTTTAAATTGCAATTATTTTCCATATAAACAAGCCTTGGTGCCACTTGTCACACTAAATGAGCTTGTAGATCGTCAGATTACTACTTATACACTACCTACCAATGGTCCTCGAGGTGTACGTGCTGTAAATCACCCAAAGCTGTTAGATCTGCGGTTTGAGCATATTATAGTAAGATAAAGTTTATTTTATGATAGTGAAAAATTAGACAAGCAAATACACCAAGAAACATTAAAGCAAATACATCAAGAAACATTAGAGAAAGATGAAGAAAAGATTACACAACAAACTGAATCGCGTCGTGAGTTTATTGAAAGACTGCGTGCAGCCAAGCAACGAAAGTTAAACTAATCTCTATCAAATTTTACAAAGACTCGCTTAAGGTGCTCACTCGGCCCTGTTGGTAAACCTAAATATCTCTCTGGGAGTCGGTCAGCTATGTTTACTTGAATTATTATTTCAATGAGAAGTATTCATACCATTGTCACGAGACTTGCGTTTGGAATACTTAAATATCTTCAGATTGGCACTGGAACTTTGTTGTTTACATGGTGAATGTGGTAATTTTTTCTTTGTGTCATTAGGTCGATAAATACTGTCATGATCAAAGCAACCATCAATACGTCGTGGAGCAACATATACGTGCTTTTTTCGAGCAGCAAATATCTCTCTATAAGTTTCCCACTGATTTGACACACTTTGCACTGGGGTTCTTGATGGAAATCCATAATGCTTTGTTTTGTGTCGTGGGGATATTGGCGATATATATTGTTTATGCTCAGGTGACACTGGAATGACATAAGCAGTAGTATGTGGACTTGGAGAAATTGGTCGAGAATTATCATTGACACGACAAATAAATGTGGGAAGTTGTTTACGACGTAAAATGTAGTCGGTAACTAAACGATCAACTAGTCTTCGAAGTCGGTCAACTCGATTGTATAAAAATCTCAATTGCAATCGTATATGAGCTGCTTCTCTGGTTTTATACTTGAGCAAAATAGGATACCACCGAAGAACTCTTTTTTGCTCCCAAAGATTTCGTAATTCAATTTTAACTTCTCCAAGTACATCATGTCGATCTGATGCTTTTTTATCATCCATAAGTGTTATACATAATCTTGCAGACATTGATTCTATCTGTTGAAAGACGAAATCTTCTTCCCAAACTGGAAACAGAGTATTAGGACGAGTATTACTTCGAAATGCTTTAGTTGGATGATTTCTTTCCCAATTTCCACTTTCTCTACAAAATGATCATTTCAATTATAAAACTTGGATAACAAACTTATTTTGATACTCAATGTGAAGAAGTACATAAGGATCACATGAAGCACTTAGTCGTCTGGTGCATGGCAAATTTGTAGCTGAAATTAATGTCACCTCAAGTTTACTTTTTAATCTTTTAGTCATAGGATCAATATCCATTTGAGTTGCAGTCTCAATAGGACATTGTCTTTCAGCTAATTGTAGCTTTTTACATGCCAGCAAAAGCCTAAAGTAAAATTTAGCATGTGCTTAGTAAATCAGAATCAACTTTGTATTTTCATCCAAGGTGAGTTGACTTCTACCATTGAGTTGTGCAAAAGTAGGCGATTGTAGTTGAGAAGTAGAAGATATTTGAAATTTCGATTGATATGTGAACGTCACATCTACTTTTGATGGACTTTGTACTTGGTTGTCAATTGTCTCAAGTACAATATGAACTGGTGAAGTTGGTGGTGACAAGTGGTAAACTGGTGGAGCTTGAGCTGGACGTCCTAATAATTGTTGAACGTGTTCTAAAACTTCTTGTTTTAGTCTTTGGTATAAATCTGAGGCTTCGTCTGCCACTGAATCACTATTTCCATTTTGACGAGGTGATAATGCTTCATTCAATGTTTCGTATGTCTTTTCAGAGCAAAATGGTAAAATATTGTGTTGAACATTGTGAAGTTCGGCAGCAATAGCTTTTCTTTCTTCTTGAAGAACTTCCCATTGAGTTTCATACCCAAGAAGAAGATCACATAGCTCAAATCGTTTTTGTTGTAATTTGTGTAGTGTAGAAAGGCGTTCACTCACTAACATTCGTTCAAGAGGTTGTATTTCAAATTGAGTCTCTTTAGCTGTTGTATCAGGAATACATTTACGAAATGTTTCTCGTAGTGCCATTCTTGGGCTTAATTGACTACTATATCCTTCTTCTTCCTCTTTTAATCGTAATACTGATGCCTAAAGTATAGTGAGTTATTTAACTTTTGTGTCATATACAACCTGTGGAAGACACTCTAATTTTTGTAGTTCGTCAACCCATTCAGCTTTTTGAGTTGTAATTTGCTGAAGTTTAAAAGTTAAAGCTGAAATTTCCTTATCAAACAAGACAAAGTTTTTATCAACCATTGCATGCTTGGAATACTTGAGATCAGCTTGTAACATATCTTTGGTTTTAAGTACAAGACGCCTTTCGATTTCTTGAGCTTCAGAAGTGGCCAATTTAATTTGTGCTTTTAGTTCATTAGCTCGAGCAGTACCATCATCAAAATAATACTTTGGGCTTTGAGGTGGAGTTTTCTAACATAGCGATATTATAGGGCTCAAAGATATATAGACTTACATTTTGAGCATGATATCGTTGTTCTTCTTGCTCTTTTAACAAGGATTCTTTAACAGCACTGATTTCTTGATCAACAGCAACAATTTCATTACGAATTGTCACCATAGCTTCTTCCAAAGTGCGAGTTTCTTGTGCCATACTTTCTTCAGACTCCTGAAGTGATATAATCTTTTCAAGTAGATAATCTCGATTGAAATCCCTGCCAATATTATTTGCGATTTTCTCTTTTTCTGTTAATCGTTCAGCATCAACCTCTGGCATGTTGTTTTGTTTTTTTGGACTACATTTAATTTGTAATTGACGCAAACCATCACTATTTCGTTTATCAATATTGACCATTGCAAGTTCTTGTTGTAATTGAAGAAGTTGTTCTGTAGCTGCAGACCATTCTTTGGATTTATTACTCAATAGAGTTGATTTAAGTTGAAGTTCATGTTTTAATACGAGATTTTCAGCTTCAAGTTTTTCTTGCAGACTTTGTAATCTATATACAATTTAGATATGATTTTTACGATATATTTACTCGAGTTGATCTTCTTGGTGCTTTCGGTCAACTTCTTGGAGTTGTTCCTCTAATTCTAATGTACCACCAAAGCGCTTACGACTCTTTTCACGTTCGTCTGTAGAAATCTACATAGCAACATTATAGCTATAAATTAAAAAAAAACACACTGAAATATTGTCTAGTGTTTCTAAACTGCTTAATGTAAACACTGTAAATTCTCGATAACTTTGGAGTTGTGCCATAGGATTTACAGAAAATGATGCCTATATAACTTTGTCATATCAAATATGAATAATCAATATACCGTATTAAGATTGCGTAGAGGGATTAGATATTCAATTTGTTGTAAAATGGCAAGTGAATTCCCTGATATATCGAGGTATTGTAAACGTAGCAATTGCCCTAATGCTTTTGGGATTTGTGTTATAAAATTTCCTGATACATCAAGGATTTCCTAAGTATGTAGTAAGGTTACTTGATACTTTTAAATTTTCATACAAGACAGGCTAAACGAGGAAGTTTAAGTGCTTTGATTGAATTTCGTGCAAGATTTAATGATATCAATTGTTCAAAAGCATCTAAACCATCCATAGACACAAGACCATGCCCACTTAAATTTAAGTGCAATAGATTTGTAAAACATCTTAAATTTTCAATTGATTTGACCTTTTTGAATCCTTTTCGTGGAGATTGACCTGGTGGCAACTCTAACACTATAGTTGTAATACTAGTTGGAATTTCATTGCCACATATTTGCTCTTGTATAATTCTACAAAAAGGGTACTATTGGGGTATGACAATAAATCGTACCTTTCAAAACATGGAGATTTTTCAATACTTTTTCGAAATGGTATTCGAGATGGATTTTGCATTGACGATGGTATTTCAATTGAAAGTCCACGGCTTGCACGTCGTGTTATTGTAGGTCCATTATCCATCGATAACTTAAATTATAGATGTTACTAAAAAGTACTAAAAAAGACGTACAAAACGGAATAACTCCCATCAATTCATTAAAGTCCACTAGTTTACCATATCAATACCATCTCTTTTAGCATTCTAATGTAATAGACACTATCAAAATCACATCTAATCAAAATGTAAAAAAACATCCGAATTATAGTAAATTTCCAACTAATAATCAATTTTAAAGCATTTTTCTATCCAAGAAATATCCATTAAACCAAAGTTTAAAGAGGAATCACCATTTAAATGATTGAAATCAATTCAAAATGTTAGGTTTATAAACTTCAAGAATTTAAGTAATGATATTTACACTATTTTCGTCGTCATGTTTCTGATTACCTGTGGGAATCTGTTACGTAAGTATAGTAGCTTGAACTTGCGAGATTGCAACAGAAATAGTATAAACTTTTCAATCTTTTAAACTGGTTAAAATTGTATCGAGATCTTTTCTTTCAATGGGCTTTCGGTACATCATTCGCCATGTTTTTCATGTTTGCATTGGATGTCTTTGGTTGTATACAATAATGGCGCAGTTGGACAATTTCTTTGGGTTTTCCATGATTCCGTGGGTGGCAACTGTGACAACGAAGCTTCTTTGGACCGAGTCCCTTGCATCTTTGCAAGAAGCAGCACTTACAGATCCATCAATTGTTGATGAATGCTTTCTTCTTGAGCAGTATGAGACGAAAAAGGTAGAAATATGCACCATTATCATCTAAGACATCATCATAAATATTATCTCAAAATGCACATGATGCTAGACCTTTCCTTGTATAAAAACACCCAACTTTTTCTTGTTAGTACTTGAAACAATTGCAAGAAAATAGCATTTTTAAACTCTTGTTTCATTAAATATATATTGTTTTTTGCACACAAGAACGAGTAAATACGTTGGATACAATTTGTAATGATCTCAAGTCACATGTAAACCCCGATCAGATTAGCAAAGTGCGTGATTTTAGCCGACCTACTTTTCATACTTTCATCTTCCGGATATGTCCGGATACGATGAACTATTTCATATATAAAGCTGTTCATTTTGTAGTAGGAGCGGTCGGACACAACAAGAAGCGTTGAAAATGGAGGTACTTGTCTCTACATGAGTATTGAATGCTAAAATGTGTAGAAATCACAGGACATTGTCCTAGAAGGCAGTGATCCGTCGTCCTTTTTGACTCTGGTCTGGCAGCCTGGCGTTCCAGAGCTTCTTGGGCAAGAGAAATGTGAGCAATTGCTTTTACAAGCTCAACCATTGCCTGTAATGCATGAAAAGTAATGAGAATGGAAATTCATGATTGGGATAGAAACGTACAATGGAGGAGTATCATCCTCCATACTTTAATCCAGCCAATATTGGACTGAACTGGAACGGCAATGATGGCATTGAGCTTGATTTGCTTGAATGTATTTTGTTTAGGAGAAGAGATATGTATATTGCTTCGTTATTGACACCCAAATTGGATGCAAGTACAGATTCAGAACTTCCACCATTGTCTAGTATGGAAAAACGAACACAGGAAGGCTCAGCAGTATTTTCACCATCAAATCTGGATCAAGAACTGGTTGATGAAGAAACAATGTATATTGGACAAAGTATATTACTTTCGCTGCTTGCTTCACAACAATGCCCAGAAACATTGAGAGCATCAATTGCTGATGTTTTTGTATCACATTCCAAATGTATGATTGATACTATGATGAAGTTGGTTTTGCCAACAGAAAATCAACAGGCAGCTTCATGGAGCCCAATGCTCTTTATCTCTCTTCTTGGAGGTTTATTGCTGCTTATGCAAGCTCCAGAACCTATTTTATCGACTCGAATTGCTTTGGAAATGATACCATTGCTGACAAGGCTACAAACAGCAATTGCAGATAGTGGTGTAGTTGCAAATAATAGTTTGGGAGCATTTGCTTTCCACCCGATTGAAAAACGTAAAGTTGACGAGTCGTACATAAGACAAACACAACCTTTAAAAAGACAAAGAACAGTATATTATCGCGCTGGCACAAGCTCTGATGAAGGAATGAATATTAGCTTTGCAACAGCAGTACAAATTATGCTGGACAATGTTGAAAGCACAATGGCAGGCTCTACAAGTGATATTGGGCTACAACATTCATATGAAAGCAGCACGGCTGGTACTTTGGCATATTTTTTCTTCAAAACTATTAACAAAGTAGGGCTGCGAGCTGAAGATGTTGATTGTGTTAGAATGATCATGTTATATTTGAACGTGTCAGGACAAACAGCCAAGCAGTTGCTTCGTTCATCTGCAACATCAAATATGATTCTACCATCATCAGTATCTGCATTTTCACAAGTGATGCTGTATGTAGCCACTCATCCAAGCCATCTTCCTCTCATGCAGATTGAAATGGAAATGGAGTGTATTAAAACTAGCTTGTCGCTGCTTTTTGAACTCCAAATGACGATCACAACTGTGGAACATCAAGAAGAACCTGTTCAAGTAAGAAGATATTGTATACATGCAGTTTATATATGATTAGGTTCTACACGAAGATGTACATCAAAAACTTATGCGCTGGAAAGGCGCTATGTCTGTCTTGTTATCACTAGGATGGACGATCAATACCTCAGGGTGGTATCGCCTTGAGTTTTTTAAAGTTCCACAAGGTGTACCACATTTACAAGAAGCCAAACGCATGCTAACGAAATATATTGGTATTTGTGAAGTACGGCTTAAACAACTACAAGACACACACAAATATCTTTATCAGCAACAACAAACTCGTATATCAAAAACAGAGGTTTGTCCAATTATGATAATCTGTGGTTTAATTTTACCGTAGACACCTGAATTGGCTTTTGCATGCCCGTGGACTGCTCGCACTTTTCTTGTTGCTGTTGACCTCATTGATCATATCGCAATTATTGAGCCATGGTTGCGTGCAATGGTTTATAGCCGTGTAAATAAACTCTTCTGGCAACCACCTTATGCACGAGGCAACTTTTCAGCAACAAGCTTTCCTTCGTACAGCAGTTGCCGGCATGAAGTCAATGCATCAAGTGCCCCACAATCGCCACCAGCATTTTGGGGACTTCTTCTTCAGCACACTACGTATGTTGAAAGTAAACTCAAGATCCATTTAATTCAGCTACCACTACCGAGAAATGCATTAACGTACGATTGCCTGTACGTCGTACCAATGACAGAAACACACAAAGTTGACTTTCAACTTGCTGCAGTTTATCCTACAGAGACAAGACTTGTTCATGCATTATCATCTCCACAATCATCTACAGGACCAGCTGTGGCGAATAGCCAACTTTTACATACCCTTCAAGATGGTACAAATAATGAATGGGTTGCTGCACTTATCGCCCAAGGCACTACTCTTCTTCGCAAACCTACGCCTGATTTTGAACGCGTTGAGAGATTGGTGTTGAGTTTGGCTCTTATGGTTTCTGAAGCTATGGATGCTGCCTTTAAAATGGATTTAGAAGACACTCGCTTAAAAGCTGTAGTTCCTCTGTGGAATCAATTCCGAAAGTGGTTAGAACAGGCTTCGCAAAGATTACCTAGCACTTTGCCTAATCTAACACAATGGTGTCTATTCCTTCACCAAGTCTGGGTTGGTCCGCGTATGGCACTTTATACTCAGGAGAAATCGACCGATTATGTTCTTAACAACCTTTTTACATTTTTAAGAGAAATCGCCGAGACTCCCTTAACACTGCCTCTTCGACAGGCCGTATTGATGCAGCGTCGTATTTTGTGGCTACATTTGGTCGGGCTACACTTATTTGAATCGAGTCAATCACTCCCTGTGATGTGTCAAGATTTAAAGCTACATATCTTACTTGAAGTGTTCGAGACACCTTCAGTATTACAACATACCACAAGTAAAGGCTGGCACGACATTGTATTACAAAGCCCAAGCTGGTCTATTCGCGATAAAAAGCTGTTGAGATGTCTGTGGCGTCAACCCATTGCTTCAATTGCACCACTAACCACTAATCCATGCCAAGAAGAAGCTATAAAGTTGCTATTGACACAAACAATGTCAGAAGATGCTTGGAATACAGCATTAACTATGATTACTGCGTGTAGCCCTGAAAATACTTCAATAGCTCCACTTACGTTAGCATACTTGGAAGAATGCATTACAGATCCTATCAGACTTGAAAAAGCTTGCGTATTAGCACGTCTTGCATTGGTTTGGTTATCTCATCCAAATCAAATAGACTGGACTAACAGATTTGCATTGCCTATATTGTCCAAGCTTAGTCAGTGGAATGTTTCAACCCAATATCAAGCACTCCATTTGTTCCGAATTATCCTGCCGCTTACTCCGCCTACCAATACTGTGTCCGAATTCCTCCTTTTGCTTGTAGCTTGTCAAGAAGAGCCTAATCTTCCCCATCCTATTCTAAATGGTTTAGAATCTGCACAACTCTACACTGATGGAAGCATTTCACTATTAGCCTTGGATTTGATCCGTCAACTTATTCAAATTAGCGCAGAATGGAAGCACGAAGTCCAGCGTATAATGGACGACTCACTTGAAAACTTTGGAAGTGTAGACATGGAAAATACCAAATTGATTATGCTTCAGGTTGCATCACTAATGTTGTGTAGCTATGGCAATCCTAGCTATGGACTTTTCCCAGGCCAAACTATTACGATTGCATCTACCAAAGAACTTTTACCGATAATTCGCTCAGTAGAACCTAACAGTGGAATTTTGCTATCTATGGCAGCAGATATGGACACTTGCCGAGCTACATGTAAAAGTTTTTTTCTTTCAAGATCTGTCGCGGCTGCGTATTTCACAATAGAATCCACCGTTGGCATTATTGAACTTTCCAAAACTTTACCTGCAATGATGCCCACAAATGCCGAAAAATGGGTTAATTTGGTTGAAATGCACCTTGAGCAGGGTACAATTCTGTCAGTAAGCGGTATCGGGCTTTGGTTTTTACAAGCTGTTTTTACACTTTTTGAACATAATGTCTTGGACAAAACGAAGTGGCTGCCAAAACTTTTGTCTTTAGCAGTTGCTCCCGAGCAAATTTCTATTCCAATTCCACATCGCATGGGCCATTTCAATACACTACAGCCTCCAAATTATTGGCAAGCTCAACTAATTTATCGCAGAATGGCAACAGAAGTCACTCGTGTGATGCAAATTGCTAGAAAAACAACTGAAAATGTACTTAGCGGGTTAACTCTAGCACCAACGTCAAATGATATGGAAACAGAAGAAAGCAGCATTGTATGGCAGCACGATGAAAAGGACCACACCATAAATTTTGAAAATATTTTGACGATGCCAATGCTCATGCGAGCAGCCAATATTTCTTCCAACCCTGAGTCAACCACAGAAGATATGACAAAACTACTGAGTATGGGCTGGTCCGCCTCAATATGCTCTTTTGTATTGCAACATTACCCGAATAATGTCGAAGGTGCTTTGCAATGGTTATTGAATGATGGAAATGCTGAAGATATTCAATCATTACGACTTCAGGGAAACTTAGGCATTGTCCCTGATCGTTCAGTAGCACCATCACGTGTTCGTCATGATATCAAAGAAGCAATTTTAGCTCCATATATGGACAGCCAACATGGGGATAATCCATTTCACCAATCATCACCAATTCTCAATGCCCTTCGACAGGTACCTCGAGAGTGCTTTGTGCCACCACTGTACCAAAATGATGTTGAATCAGACGCTGTTATTAACCATCCTCTTGGGTACACAGTTCCATCAATGGTGCAATGCTATCAACTTATCAATGCGCTCGATATCAAACCGGGTACTTCATGGACAATTTGATTAAGTTTAACTCGTTTTCTAGGGGTGTCTATTCTTGATGTAGGAACTGGTTCGGGGTACTTTTGCACATTGCTGGCTCATCTTTATGGCGATCGTATTCGACTAACAACTTGGGAGCAGGATCCTCATCGTCTAGCTTATGCTTATTTTCACATGGCCAAATCTGTTCAAGATGGCGATGTCGTTCGTCACCCCTATTTTATGAACGCTATCGAGTTTAAAGTGTGCGATGCCTTTGCTCCACTAGAAGCCATGCGAGAAACAACTTATGACCGTGTTCATATTGGGGCATCGTGCCCTCGAGAAAGCGTCCATTTGCTCTTTTCATTTGTTGCAAATCATGGCATCATGGTTATTCCAGTCGATGGAACTTTGTATCGAATTGAAAAAACTAGTACTGACTGGACACAATGCCGAATGCTCGCCCTTGGGAGTGTTGCGATTGAAAGTCTTGTGGCTCCTTCAGTGGAGAGATTAGCAATCATAACACCACATCAAAAGAACGTCGATCAAGGGCTTCATGCATTTCAAGAACGTGCCAACGATGAGGTCCCGTTGATATTAAGATGGGATGTCGAGAATCCCTATATTTCTGAGCAAGAAAAGCAACAACAACGTTGGTGGGATAATGTACTCGTTCGCGATATGATTGTAGCTGTACGCCCAGAATCTGACCCAATGATCCAACGAGGAATCTCTGAAGCTGGAAACACTGTTGTGCGTCTTGGTGGTTCAAAATGCCAATTACGAGAACTGTCGATGGGAGTTAAAATCAGCGATGCTTCACTAAAGGTTGGCTATCATTCATATTATGGAATCTTTACATTATTGATGTAGGTATCAAATCGAGGAAGTTTTGGCACTGCTTGTGCTAATGTAGCAGTACGAGGTGGTGGTCGATGGTTTTATGAAATACGCATTGGAACATCTAAAGTCATTCAAATTGGTTGGGTGCTACCTGGCTTTGATCCTAATCCTGAAAGTGGTTTGGGTGTGGGTGACGATGCATTTAGCTATGCTTATGACGGTCGTCGAAAGAAAAAATGGTTTTGTGGTCGAAATGAGGAATATTGTAAACAAATGTGCAAAGCTGGTGATGTTGTTGGCTGCCTGTTAGATCTTGATGATGGGTAATATTTTTCAACATTGTGAATCTACTGACAATATTATAGATCTATGACATTTTACCTCAATGGTATTTCGTTGGGTTTAGCGTTTTCGGGGTTAGAACGTGACATTGTTCATGGAGGCTATTCCCCAGCTTGTTCCATGGATGGTGGTGAATCTGTCTGGTTCAATTTTGGTGCAACGCCATTCTTATATCCCCCACCACAATCTGTGTCGTATTGCGCACTCACAAATTTTACTTTTCCGCCT
>JNBS01002340.1:0-15824 GCA_002081575.1 Thraustotheca clavata
ATGCTATACGAAGTCAAGACTGGGTTCATGCTATTGCAGCAGCATTGCAAAAAGCTCGAGGTGATGCCCTTTTAGCTACACAAAAAGTATACAATCTTACCTATTGATCGTATATTGATGTTTCTGTAGCTGCTTCAGGATGACACTACTGAAGAAACTACAATTACCATTGATAGCAGAGAAGGATTCGTTGTTTATGGATCATCAATGGAAGGAATGCTCACTCGGGTTCAAACATCATATTGGCTTTTTGCTCATGATGAACCTAAATATTTTGTACTTCACCACCAAACACTAAGTTGTTTTGCTACCAAGCAAGAAGCCCAAGGCAATCAACAGGAAGATTCCTTTGATATAGCTGGTGTCTCTGACTATGTAGTGCCCAACAGCAATGTACAAACAGGTATGAATTCAATATTATCAGCCATAACCTTAGACTTTAGGTTTTAAAGTCCATTGTCGACCTCCACAAGGGATGGGTGTGGAAGATTTTATCGTACAACTTATTGCTCCAAGTGTAGAAGATAAGGAAAGTTGGATTCGTGCACTAAAGGATGCATACGATGATGGTTTACGTAATGCTTACTTTAATGACCTCCTTGTCCATCAAGATGAACTACTACCAGCAACTCCTGTTGCTACATCTCCAACAAATGAACCCATATTTTACGAAGGTTTTGTCAAGATTAGACGTTCTCACTTTACAGCTACTTGGCGAGAGTATTATTGTGTAGTTGATGGCTCTTGGTTTTCAATATTTTCTAACCATGAAGCATACTTGTCAACTCCTGACAAACCATTTGAAAAACATGAAGTTGTGGCAATTACTGACTGGCATGGATCTCTTTCTATGGCAGTACACCATGTATTTCGCATGGAGACTCTTGATGATGGTTATCTCGAGGTATTACTCATGTTAAATACTTTAAGAATTATGCATTCTATTAGATATCTGTGGGCACCGATGGTGAAAAAATAAAGTGGATGAAAATTCTGCAGAGAGCTGCAACAGCTACACCTTTAGCTAATGTAGTATCTCGAAATGCATCACTAAGCAATTACCCAGGAGCTTCAATGGAAGGCTACTTGATCAAAAAGGGCACTAGCTTTCGTGCAGTTAAAAAGCGGTATGATGCTCTATTTAATCCTCTATTTATTTTCAGTGTAGCTATTGCGTTCTTCTTGGTACAGAATGGCTTTACTTTAATACTCAAGAAAATGCTTTGGCAAATCAACAACCTCTTGGTGTATTTAAAGTGTCTACAGTAGCTCCATACAAGCAAACTAGTTCTATCACAGATTCAGTAATTCATGTAGATTATAATCATCTAATGTGTTATAGACTGTCGCTGATCATGCTTTTGTAATTGAAACATCAGCTCAAAAGACAATAATTTGTGAAGCTCACAATTGTACATGATCCATTCTAATGTAGTGACTGAAGTGAACTAGGTGCAGAAAAGCAACTCTGGATTGATGCAATTAATTCGCAGCTTGAAAAAGAGTCGAAATTGCTTGCTGGTTTACAAAGTATAAAAGAAAAAAATGATGCAAAAGTAGCTTCAGTCCGTGCTGCTGTCGATACACTTTCTTCAGTCAAAGCTAAGGCAACTTCAGCAATATCAACAACACAAGATTTACTTGCTAAATTTCAAGAGGATATTTCGTCTGATGAAGATGATGACGAAAGTAAAACACTCTACATTGAATATGCTGACACAGACGGTTGTTGCTTTGCTCCAGAAGACTCTCCAATGCGTCGAACTTCCAAAAACAAACAACATTTTTCATCAGCAATTGAAGAAAATCAAAGGGCGAATATGCCATTCTGGCAATTCTTTTGTCGTTGTTTTTTTCGACCACCAGTTCATACTTTCAAGCAAGATGATCCTCTTTTAACTGAAGATGAAAAGAGGTTCTACAAATGTGAATTTTATGCCAATGGTACTATTGACAAGTCGTTGTAGTGTGAATGTACTACAGTTTATATGAATACAATGTTTTATCCTTAAGACGAATATTGCAATGCAGCTTTCAAATAGTCAAGAGAAACTTTGGTGGACCAAGACTTGATTTCAAGACCATCAAGCTCAAAAAAACCACAATGACTTCCATGAGCAGTCAATGCAAGCATTGCATAAGGGTTAGAGTCAAAGACACCTTGGAAAGGAATCATTCCTAATTCATTTATGGGCAAATTTTCACGAGAAAACTATTACCATAGGTGCAGACAGGATCATCACGAGCATTGATACAAAGTGTAGGCACAGCAATATTATTTACTTGCCTCATTGGATTATTATGCTTCCAGTATTCTTCCAAGTCATCATAGCCATGCATACTCATATAGACATGCTTATCAAACTCTGGAATAGACGATGCATTCATTGCAGCATCAAAATCAATTGCATCAGACAATACATTCTTATGTCTTTTTAACAAACCCTATCAAAATTCCATTAGTTCTCATTGCAAGAAATGTTTAAGTTAATACCTTGAGTGTGAATGTCATTAAAAAATGGTACAAAGGGTAAATACCACCATGACAAAACAATCCCAAAGCATCATAACCTAATTTTTTTAGTTAAATCATTAACATTACTTGTTTACCTGGTGACACCAGAATTGCAGCAGAGAGTTTAGAATTGGCACCAGTCTCACCGAGATAAGAACACACTAGTCCAGAGCCTGCTGAAAAGCCAACACCTAAACAATATTTAGTACTAATAGCAGTCTAAAAAACATACCAACAAGTTTAGCTGCTGGATATTTGTTTTTGATATGAGCAATAGCTTGGGAAAGGTCTTGAATACATCCAAATGCTTGCAACTTTGGACTGGATAAAGTAGTGTCACCATGACCACGTTTATTAAATGCAACAGGACGAAAACCTGCTTCTAGAGCTTCTGCACAATATGAACGCATATCATAGCTGCAACCAGTCAAGCCATGAACAACAATAACAACAGGAACATTATCTGGAAAATCTTCAGCTCCTGCACACCAGTCGAGAGCAATTTGTCCACCATCAGTCATCGGAAGAATTTCCCGATTGTATTTAACTTTTGTTTGTGGTACCAACAAAGTCATGAGGATTTGAACATGAGCATTGATTGCCCACCATGGTGGATGGTACTTGGTTGAGAGCAATTTTGCATGCTATAAGTTTTTTTAACGTGATAAGTTAATCAGAATTTTGTTGTACCTGAGTGATGAACTGATTAATCTGGGAATCACTACGATAATGAAGCTCTACTTTACTCCGATTGCTTGTAAAGAGATGCAATACAAGGTACGTCCCAAACAAAGCAGCAAGGATTACGGCAATCGCATCAATCATCACAATACCAATGGATTTCCAGATGGGTAATAATGTTTAGACATTCAAAAGATTACGCCCATAGTCTACAGTACAAAAAGTTTCTTGTCCATTAAAATGATTTACAGATTCATTAAGTTTTCAATTGAAAATTGACATATCGTTGTCATTCAGCATTTTAAGATTAAGAATGAAAAGCTTTGTTTTGCTTGGAGAATGGTGTGATGTATTTTGTTTGTAATTGATTGACGCAATATGTATTTGTTAGGTTTAATAGTTTGGTGTTTGAAACATTGGATAGATTAGTTTTTAATGAAGCTTCATGAATGAAACTTAATGCTATTTACTCCATGCAAATTATTAAAGCAATGAGTCTAATTCAGCACAGATTTGTCAATTAAGAGTGAAGTTTGATCATGGATCATTGTGAGTGGGTAAAGTATGTGTGCTAATCTTGATTATATTGAAACTCAATTACTTCAAAGTACTTGATGGTAATGCTGCATTCTGACCAATTCAATATACAAGCTTTGTGAGGCCTGAACATGGCATTAGAATTTCTGTAGCCAATTCAGAGATATTAGATTCACAGTTGATATATCCAACACCACCTCACTTCTGGAATTTATTAATTAGTTGGAGAAAGGTCAAAGTTTTAGCTCATCTATATATCCTACAATGATACCTTTGCAGCAACCAATCTTTATAACCTAAGTGATTATAAATGCTTAATCTTATCTTTGATCGTGTGTTTGATACCAAAATAATGTAATCAGCACATCAGCGAGTGGAAATAGGCATTTAAGCATTGGAGCTCACAAAAAATACTCCTAAATATATTACCACTCACTCTACATTTATGATGTATTTATCCCAGGGCTTGTATTTGACTGTGTGCTACGATGGTCATTAAACTCATATTCACTTCGGATACTGAAAATTAACACAAGTCAGCCAACCTTTGTTTATTGCATCAAATGCTAGGGGGGGGGTAGATTTTTTGGATAGGACAATGGTACTTGTGCGCTGGATGACGTGGAAGTAGCAATCTAGTTTTACTTTTGAAAGTTGCTTGCTAAATTACAAGGGGCACAAAAAGTAAAATGCTTCTTGCAAGGGCACAGGCTGTCTATTCCAATCAATCGGTTGATAATTTTTGTAAAGTGTATTTGTTCTATGTTATCTTTATTGCATTTATCATTCATTTAAATGTTTTTTAAAGGTAATCAAGATTGCACTGATACATGAACTTGTTAGCTGGAATTGTTTTGAAAGGTAAATTCTATGAACATTTTAATTTTAAGTGTATCTCGTTGATATATTTCAAATTTAGCATTTGAATCAATCAAGGATAATACTAAGCTTCGCAACACTCAAAAAGCTCATAATCTAAAATGGCTTTTTTTACTCTATTCCTATCACTATGAATTACATTCCTCGCGCTTGTTGGGTTTCATAAGGCATTAGTAAGAGAGATGATCATATATCGCAAATTTTGTGGCTTTATCAAAAGAAGGGCACAGCATTTACTAATGTTTTAATATCACCAATACTGATAGAGTCGAGAATGTTGAGTTCTTTCCTTTCCTTTGTGCTATTTCTATGTCAATTTGAATTTGCAGCTCGCCGTTGCACTCTTGCTTCGATCTAACCTTTTTAGTTTTCGTATAGACTTTAACATTTTCCATTCTGGTACAATTTTCACAGGCCTTTTTGCGAGTGTTAAGTGTATAAATTTGTTTAAGAATTATCTTAATTTGCTCATGTATATCTAGTTTGTTGTTTTGGAGATTTATCTACAAACTAACTAAGTAAGGTAAAGTGAGAAAGATAGTAATGAAAATGCGTTTACTTTTATCTGCCTTCTGGGGATCCGTTTGTTCTCAAATGGTAAAGGATGTTTGCATAAATTTTACTTGTTCATACACATGTCAAATCAATGTCGTTATACGTCTTGTCATCAAAAGTTTTGTAGATAAATGCACGAGTTTTAATCAAGTTAATGGTAGCTTCGTATTAACGATATAATGATAACACCGATGTTATCTATAGGATGCTACATCTGTGCTGTTGAAATTGATCTTCTCATTACCGTAAACCCTTTACAACAGCTGAAATCCCTAACCAGATCGTACTCGACTTGATATTTGTATCAAACTCCTCTCCACACCTTTCTACCTGATTCCTACTATGATCTCTATGTAGTTAAGCACACTCTGTGACGCAATTGTGAGCTTATCATAATTACCAAATGTAGCATTTATTAGGACATGTGTGTATTCATTTGGCTTCTCGCGATCAGTTAGTTTACCACTCAACCAATTCAATTTCTAATTCACCCTCACAGCCAACAATGCCTCTATTTCGTCTATTGTGTTCTATTGTTCAACGTCACTGGAGTGTCGATCCACCAGCCAAGACACCAGCTGAAGTTGAGGCAGAAAAATACTTGATTTGCATTCCTGCTCCTTTTGAAAATGATTCCTTTTACTATGCTCGGTGTATTCGCTTCAACCGATGGTACATCTTTATATCTGCTTTCCTATCTCAATTCTGCCTTGGTTCTCTCTATGCATGGTCGGTGTACAATGAATACATTGATCGTTATGTCACTGGTGATCCTACTGCAGGCAAAGCAGTCATGGCTTACTATATCGCAATTTCCTGTCTTGGGTTAGCTGCGGCTCTATTTGGACCTTGGCTTGAAAAAGTTGGGCCAAGGCGAGGGATTGCTGTTGGCACTACTCTTTTTCTGTTGGGGCACATCGGTACAGGTGTAGCTATATCCATGAAGTCGATGGCTGGTATCTACATTGCTTATGGTATTGTGGGTGGTGTGGGAATCGGACTTTGCTATAGCTCACCGATTGCAACATTACAGGTACTTTTATCTCAATAACACTGGGGTTCTAACTATGTGTAGAAATGGTTTCCAGATCTACGTGGTACAGCATCAGGTTTTGCTGTGTGCGGTTTTGGTGCAGGTCCAGTGCTTTGGGCTATGTTATTTCCATACCCACTCGATGCCTGGGGGTACATGACAATCAACATAACAACCAACTAACAACTGTCTTGTAGAGCAAAGTTGTACATTTCATTTCCAGCTTTTGGTATTCTGATGAGTCTGGTCTTGTACATGTGTGCCATGGTCATGCGCAATCCTCCATCAAACTTTCGTATTCATGGCAAAGATATGCATGGGGTTTATCATGAAAGCATCAATTTGTTACAAAATGAAAGTGATACCTACCGCAGTACATCGTTAAAAGACCGACGACGAAATGGTACTGAACTTCAAGCTCCAAGACAAACTGAAAATGGCAATGTTATTCTCTTTGTACCTGAGGACTTAAACATACCTGCTGAAGACTTGAATATCCCAGTGGCTGAAGAAAAGCCACACCCTCATCAATATTATCGTGAATGTGAACTTGATGATGCTGAACTCTTTTACTTTCAACGCGTTAAGCAACTCAAATTGGCCGATTGTGTCTTTTCACTTGATTTCCTCTTTCTGTATTTGACATTTCTCTTTTCAATTGTCTTTGGTTTGATTATTATCTCTCGGCTCAAAGACATGGATGTTTACATTTTTAGTGCCAATATCAACAACATCACCGCTGCAGATACAGATAGAGCCAAGAAAATGGTTAGTTCCAATGCGATTTTCAATTTTCTTGGTCGACTTATTTGGCCTGTGCTATCTGATATTATCATCCGTCTACTTAGTTTAAACCCAGCTACAGGTCGAAAGTTTATCTTTTTCCTCAATTTGTGTGTACAACTTGTCGTGGCTCTCTTTTTGCGATCTGCTATTGATACCCAAAGCCACTCTACTTTCCAAGCATTGGTATGGTCACTTACGTTTGTTTATGGTGGTGGCATTGGCACAATTCCATGTTTCTTGTGTGATATGTTTGGTGCATACAACATTGGAGCCTTACATGGAATCATTTTAACATGTACAGCTATAGCTGGAGTTGGTGGTGGTATTGGCTTTACGTACATTTTTGATGATGCACAAATCAATCATTCAATTCTATCGGCGTATGATAACTCAATTCCATTGTTTGCCATTGGTGTCAGCATTGGTTTGTTATCTTTATTGCTTGTACGTACAAATCCTGTTGATCGATTTGCTCCAGGATATCAATTCAGTGTTGGAAGATTCATGCTTTGTAATTTTAAACCCAAAGGATGGCAATTCCGAGACTATTAATTGTAGCATTTGATTGTATAAATACCTAATTGTTGTATTAATTGTAATATTTGTGTATAATTGACTATTCTTTTAAGTAGTTAATTTGATGCATTTTACTGTTCAATCAATTTTTTTAAGAAGAGTTGTTGGCTATATTCTTCATTGTGTACAGAAAAATGAAGCTGAAGAACATCTCTCATATGCTTATAGACACAAAGACGTGTAGCCTTCTTCTACAAAGAAATGTTCATCAATAAGACATGCGTCATATTAGTGGTTCCCAAGCATGTTCATTTATATTTTTTTCGTCAACTTAGCAAAACGACTGTGACAATGTGGTTTAATTCAAAAATATTGAAATAGATTTATTACACAAAAGGACTCTAAAGTCTTGCGATCGAAACCAAGTCAAGACGATCCGAATGCATTTATTGCTTGGATTTTTCTTGGAACGAGTTGATGCGGTTTTCGCTAAGGAGACGGATTGGGTCGCGGTGCGAATTCCACTTGGTTTCGTTGACATTGTCACGAATTGGGCTCATACGATTTTCCTTGTTCCAGTGCACGTGTGGGCACTTGGTCAAGTAGCGAACCGAAGCACCGGCTGAAAGAAGGCAGGCACCAGCAATTACACCAATAATAGGGTAGGCCTAGTCACATGGTAAGAACGAGTATAATTACGCAGAACGTACAGCAGTGTCTTTGAGCCAGGCTTGGGCAAATGTAGTGGCTTTAGCGCGGTGGGCCATCGTGTCTCTGTAGCAAAATTTAAAGTGACTAAAAATTGACCATTCACTACATCGTACTTAATACGTTCAACGACGTATTTAATTGAATCATTACACATCATCGTACTTAATACAAACTTAATGGAGACATTCCGTCTGGTTTCAATAAAGTACATTGACTAATAACACGCTACTTTCGGTTGATATTGTTATGATATGTAATCATTTCTATTTAAAATTTGTATGGGATTTCGACGCTCTGGTTCGTGAGTTGGGTGTTTACTTTGGGAGAGACAACTCGATGGATGAAAAATTGGTTGCGGCGATTGATGCTGCCGCCGAGTACGAACAATCGACAGAATTAGCCCATGAAAGGCTTCGCCAAGCGTTCTTTAAGCTCTCTGTAGCCCGTCATCATGTACCTACAGATACTCTCTCGTCTCTGTCATATCCAGAGTTTTTTCAAGCAGATGCAGGGGTGGTTGGGAACCAAAGTTATAGCATTTGCAAGTTTTCTGCGGTAGAGGAATCAATTGAGAACGAGACAACACTGCGACAACGAAAAAAAGTGATCGAACCAAAGGTAAACGAAGCCCCATCATCATTGCCTACGTCCATCATTTGGTTTGCACCATTACCACCACATGAGCTAAGAAGTGCTCAACAAGAATTTGCTAAAGGTATGAAGAAATATTGTTAAAGAACGGATTGTTTAATGGTAATGTAGCACTGAAGCTTCTTGTACAAACTGCTACGTGTGCTGCTGATGTAAAACGTGCGATTGATGAGGTTAAACAAGCTCGAATGAAGAAATGATACATTTGATTGTAATATTGTACATGATAAGAAGCCTTTCTCAAGCTTCTGATTGTACAAGAAGAATAGTTCATTGTTCATTGTTCATTGAGAACAATCGTGTCTGTTTTTTACTAAAGATGAGTATAAAAATTGCTCTATGTATCAATTATAAATGAATGGGTTGATATCAAGTTTATGCATAGATTTTGTACTAGAAACTATAGAATCTAATCTTGAGAAAGCTTATTGCCAATATTGTAAATGAAAATGTATATACAATGTTGATATTGTATAGTTTATACTATATCGTATGTAGATTTAGCATTTGAGACTACAGAACCCCATTCTTGAGATAGTTTGATGCCATCATAATCCGCAGCTTGAATACCAGCACTTTGAAAGTCTTCCATCCAGTCAGAAATACCAAGAAGACGAGACAAAAATCGATCGTGATGGACATGAATCAAAAGTAAACACACAGTTGAAAAGCTCACATATCCCAATTGATTCTTGTCCATGTATTGAAAGAGTAAATCTGCAGAAAGCATGCTTGATGGAGGCTTTCCGACCCATTCCGAGACAAATAATTGCAATACTTCAGGTGAACTTATATGATCGGTTCGATTGACATCATATTTGTCAAATACAAGACGCATTTGACGAAGACATTCAAATTGTTCAGCATAAGCAGACTTGCTTACTTCCAACGATTCAATTTGCTTTAGTCGTTGATAGCTTGCATTGCCAATTCGAGATGGTTTACGATCAAATTGCAATACAAGATAACGAAGACAAAAAGCAAGATGTTCCAATAGTACGAACACAATTACTTGAGGCATAACCCAACTTTGTTTGTGGATATCTGTACCACAAGTAGCATTGTTGATAGCCATTTTCCAAGGAATTGATTGCATTGGAACCATAACAGCATCCGAGAATTCAAAATTGCAATCCGTCACAAAGTATGGGAAATGATACACTGCAATTAAACCAGCAACAACAGTAATGCCAATGATGTTTGCATACGATAATGCTGTTGCCCATTCTCCTATTGATACATCTCGACGAGGCATCGGTCGACGATTAACAAATAAAAGTCGGAATGCATCACCACGAACTTCTAAAACATTGTTTAAGAAGGCAGGAAGTGGTAGCAATGGCCAGACGACAGTAAACATGACCACATAAGAGAATTGAATAGCAGCATCAAGGTAATCAAACGTAGGATCAAATTCAGTAAGCTTGGATTCAGCAATAATGTTGTATGCTGTGTATCCATTTGAATCATCAGAGAAAAACATGACTGGAATGAAAAATCTTGTTGAGACTGAAATTGCTTGTGATAATTCCTTGGCACTTTTGTTTGTTGTTGTATTTGTTAGTGCTAAGCCACTTGTACAAAACCATGATGCAGCTTTGTCAGACATATCACGAAGACATGTATTACGAAAGTGAATTGGTTTACCACGACATTTTCGCACAAGATAGGGAATCACAGTCTCCATAAGCATATTGAGCACTTGAGTAATGACTAGTGGTGTGACGAATAACGTATCCAAAGTTAAGACTGATGCATTCCATTGAATAGGGCCAAAAATGGTACGAATAAATTCAGGAACATTGGGATTGTTGCTTTGTAAATAAGTAATAGCTTGTTCACCAAAAGGAAGATAGACAAACGCTAAAAACAAAAACCAGAAAAACCAATTCATCCAAACGAAAAGAAATCGACGTTGAATTAGTCTGTCTTCATATTCGGATTTCAATGTATAATTTTCCCATTCGACAAACTTTGCAGACAACCAGTTGAAGAGTTCAAAGAATACAATATCAATCAAAAGACCAAGAGCAGCACCTTGAAGAAGAATGTAAAACCAACGATCTGTTCCAAGTGCAGAAGTTGGGGATTGAAAACATGTAATCATTGTGATGCAAACATTAGATGGCTTTGTCAAGCATTCATCACATGTAGCTACAGTCTTGGCAAATACATACCACTGAATAAAAGGCAAAGTAAATAGAGATTGTAAAACAATCGATGCACCAACAAAACCAAACATGACTGCTTGAATCATAGTCTTTTTACGAGCAATTGGCATTTTATCCATCTTATTTGTGACTGGATTTAATTGCCAAGTGTATCTAAACAATGGATTTTCATCATTTACATCAAATGCTGATTCTTTGTTTTTGATATCATTGCCAATATTCCACTTTTCCACAAGTAATTGAGTTTCTCGATGCCACATAACCAAAAAAGTAGGTGCCCAAATAGCAGAAGCCAAAAATGCAACAACAGCAAGACCTTGTATATATTGCATCCACACAGGTCCAGGCAAGAATCGTAATGCAAGATAGTAAATAACAAAAATCATCATCATTGGCAGCAGTAGTTTGGAATAAATATGCATAAAAGCAAAGAGAAAAGCAACTCGTTCACCAAAATGAAATCGAAGTTCTTCAATAGCCCATCGTTCACTATTTCCTCTTGTTGCTTTGGAAATATTAATCTCAAATGTTCTCTTGCGATATTCTGCAAAGAATTCTTCATTAAACACTCGATCATGTAATGGAAAAATCATTTCAATCACATCATGCACTGATAGTGAATTTTGCATATCCAATACCCATGCTTCCGTATCATATTCTTTGAGTGCATTCATGATAATATTTTGTGTCAATTGCAATTCCAAAGCAGGTGAAAATGTCAAATCATTTGAAAGATGTGAATTTTCACTCAAACGAGATGATGCTTTTCCTTGTTTAATTGCCCATTCATCTTTTTCACGTTTAAATTCTTCAGCAAGCAAATCTTTATCTTTGTATGGGTCAATAAGGATGCAAATATTATCAGTATGTGCAAATTGCTTCATTTGCGGTGTCATATTGAAATCTCTGTCTTCAAGTCTTGAATCATTATCAAGTAAAATCAAACCAACACCAGCTTGTACCAATCTTTTACATATTTTTTGATGTAATTGTGCTACTTGCACAGTTAAATCAGGATAAGCAAATGATCTTAATGATTTCTTTTGTCGTAAATGATCACGAACTTGACAAGTATTTCTTAAAATGATAGCAAACGTATATCGTTGTTGTTCTTGCAAATATCTTGCAATCGGTGCATCTCCATGATGTGCATCAATAGGATGAACATTTCTTCTTCTTGCAGTGGATAATTCTTGCAAATGCTCCTCATTTCCTCGTCGATGTAGGAACTTTCGGAATGAAAATGGTGAAGAGGGGGCATCTCCAGGTAAATGAGGTCCATTTTGATGCTTAAGAGAAGTATATCGTAGGGAAGCTACGCCATTATCGCCAATATCCGTCACTAATGTCTTTCTACGCACATCCCAACTCGATGGCCGAGGATGTTTCTGTACAGGAAGTGTAGGAGGTGTCCCAAGGTCCTCAAATTCACCTTCATCTTCATCCTGTTCGTTGCCATGCGTCGTTGATCCATCCGAAGTTTCAATTGCTGTGTTGCTGCCCTCTGCAGAGCCACGATGGCGGCCAAGACGCGGGAATGCGAACGTCGGCATAAGGAGTGTTGCACACCTCTGACTCGAATGCTAGTGTCCCACCACGTGTGACTCAAGGAAGAGAGAAATCGAGATTAACTTAAAAGCTGCTTAGATCGCCTAGCTCGAGATCATCCCCCGATACTAAATTCAACTCATCATCCCCTGAATGGGAAGGTTCTTCTTCCTCTTGCACGACTTCAACGCTGCTTGTACCATCATCATCTTCATCATCTTCTTCAGCTTCATCTTCTTCATCTTCTCCAGACAGAATCAATGGCGAATTACTAGTACCATTCGGTCTTGCTAAATCAGTGATTGTCGTCACAAACGATGGATCAAGACGACATGCTTTAATCAATAATTGATCTCGCCAAGATTCATGTCCTTGAAAGAGTTCATTGCCACAAGTATCCAATGCATCCGAAAAGAGTTCCGTCTTTGTCTTACGATCGATTGAATCAAGCAAACGTTGTAGATTTGGGGAATGCGTACTCACTGGAGTTGATTGATACCCACTACTACTTGTCTTGGCATTTTTCATATTAAAGTTTTTCGCATCATTCTTTGAAAATGGACGATGTGGACTAGATGCAGGCACTTGTTCATCTTCTTCTTCATCATCATCTTCATCATCATCGTCTTCTTCATCGTCATCGTCATCATCAGCCGCCTCCATCACTTCAGGATCCGTTTTTAATCGTTTTCCAAGCGGAAAATCAACTTCATCAAACAAACGCTTTCCAGGTACTGAATTCTCTTCTTCTTCTGTCTCATCTCCATCTACAAACGCTGCAAGAACATCATCACGAAGCTGCGTGTCCTCACTCATATCTGCCGCCCAAACCAAATTTATTGTACCTCCAATATTGCCAGATTCAATACCCAATCAAAATTCAATATTTAATAAATATCCGGATAAAATGCACCAATCAAATCTTGTGTCACAAGAAACCATCGACAATATCCGGATAAAATGAAGACACTATCCGGATAAAAATGAAGTGATGTCTATTGAAATAGTGTTATTTAACCATAATGGAGAAACAATCGTAGTCGATGCTTCATATCAGCATGATCAAGGCCAGAAAAGCTTGTATGTGGTAGGATATTGCATAGAGCATTGAGTAATTTGATAGAGCTTTGTGTTGCAATGGAAACTTCACTTAAACCAACAGCTTCACACCAAGCAAGACGAACAACACCAGTTGCAGTAGATAATTTGCTAACAAAAGCTTCGCGATCACGTGCATTGTGCCATACATTCCAAATACTTGGCCATGCTTGATCCATAAGTTCAAGGAAATGACGACGAATTTTTAATGCTTTGCGATGGTTGGCATCTAATTCAGCTTTATAAGTTTCTTGCCGTGCAATCCATGTCGGATTTGATGGATCCACAAGTTGTAAACAAAGATCATCAATGGTACGTGTACGAACGGGAAGTAAAGAGACTTGAACACGACATGTTGGACAAGATAAAGATTTTAATAGCCAATGTTGGAGACAACAACTGCAAAACGTGTGGGAACAAGATAATGTCATGCTTTCAATGAAATATTCAAAGCACACAGGACATTTTAATGGTGATAAACCACAATTCTTGTCTTGATTTTCAAGTGCACGAAAACGCTTCTTGATGGAGAATTCACGTTTGTCTTTAATATGTTTACGTTTTTCAGAGGATGATAATATACTTGTTGATGCTTGTACCATTGGCAATGCATTTTTATTCAATGAAATCTTTGTTTCAAGGACAATTTTGGAATTTCCATGTCCTTCCAAATAACATTTGATTTCATGTGCATCACCAACAAATTTTGCCAAAACAATAACATCGCCACTAAACAATTCAATTGATGTACCTCGTTTCACTTCATCTCCATTTACACTTGTACCATGTTTACTATCCAAATCTTTTAAGAACCAACGAACTTCTTGACCAAAGACGCATGGGTAGATTTTAACATGTTTTTTGCTCACACTACAAGATAATTCCGATTCCGACGACAAAGACAACTCACATTCACGGCTACGACCGATTACAATCGATGTTTGCTCGAATACAAGCTGTGTACTATTACTACTTACGATTTTCTTGTCCATTGGTGTCATCATTTCCATCGTCATCTCCATTGGCAAATGCATTCAAAAATGCAAATTGCATTATTTTGAATACGACAATTCAATTGGTTAAAACAATACTCAAATTTCATTGGTAGAAAACTGGCGCCTTTCTTATCCCATTGGCTTATATTGTACACCATCCACTTCCTCAAGTACTCACTTGTCTTCTTCATTATTAAACTCATTTTACTCTACATATTAGTCTTCTCTATACTTTTCTCTATCTAAAACACTCTTTCCATCCCTCAATTAACTTGTAATTACTCAAATATCATCATTTCTTATTATCCGGGTGATATTTCTTATTATCCGGTCAAGGGTAATATTGGACAAGAGAAGCTTGGGGGACATGGAAGGACTTAAGTTCGATGAGCTCTTGCGTGCAGGAGAACCAGGAGCTATGAGCATTGCATCAGCATGTCAGCGTCTTCAGAAGCTTCTTTCTACAGAGCTATCGACACCTTTGCATTTGCATTCGATGGAGAGTCGACGAAAATTCTTTGCTTTCTTACCTCGCTTCCTTGATCGTGTTTTTGGCGAAGATCAAGAGAAACAATCTAAAGTTAGTGCTTGGATGACACAATCTTATGATGCTTTGCATGAACCAACTACTTCGTCAGGGCCAAAAAGCCCCACGAATGCTAATGTGACCGGGCCGTATGCTCACCTTGGTGAAAATGGACAAGCTTTAGTCCAGCTCTTTGAAAAAGCATTGTATGAATTCGTCTTTAACATTCCCCATGCTGTTCGATTTCGTCTTGATGTTGCTTGCATTCCAAATCCTGCACAAGTGGAAATTCGCAATACTGGCAATGTAATGACTTGTTGAGTAATGGGACTGATTTTGTTTGTAGATTCCACCATCTCAAGCGAAGCTTTACTCTACATCTTCCATAAGTATGAATGGAAAGAATCAATGTCTTATGGTTCCTATTCAAACATACTTTCTCTTTAGCTTGCTCAGATATCCTGTATCAACTTCCAAGCTTAAACGCCCCATTGCTACAACCTCTACATCGCAATCTTCGTCGTCAAACTCAACTACACAAACTGCCAAGAATTGGTGGAAATCTTTCCCTGTCGATGGAATTAAAACACTTACTGACCAAAATCCATACAATGTCCTCTTA
>JNBS01002342.1:0-10491 GCA_002081575.1 Thraustotheca clavata
CAAAAGATGCACAATGGCGAAGCTCGTTTCCGCATTGTATTAGAAAATTAATTCCGACTGATAATATACTACATATCGTTTTTGAGTCAAATAGGAGTTTAATGTGTTTGGTGCATTTTGGATTGGGAATTAACTAGCTGCAAACATGAACTATGGTAGTCATGCTTCCGACAATGGGCGGCGTGCTGTACAGTAAAGAAAAACTAGGTGTCATGCATTCTAGTGATCCCCGTGATCTAAGCTTTTTGAACACATTTTGGTTTACGAATTATCTCTGTGGCGGTTGCTGAAATGACTGAAAAAATGCATTGTTCCCACCACTACATTCTGCACTAACATTTGAGGGTCATATCCTTTGGAAGCAAGTAATAATGGTCCTCCTAAATCGCATGCGGTAGGTATAGTTGTTACCTTTATGCTGCGTATACTGGAGTAATCGCATACCAAATTTCATACATCATTATTTACATTTTAATCCAAATAAATGTTTCTTTTTAATGTAGCATTGTTATGATGCATGGATAATTTTGTTTCAATTTATATACTGGTTTAACCTAATGCATTACGATAAAGCATTTGACATAAGCGATTGATTCCATTTTGATGGCATACCGATAATAATAACAATGATTTGGGGTCTGAAAGTACATCGTTCCAGCACATTCTACTTGTTTCTCCAAACGTGCTGCTCGCTACAAAGCTTCATCGGGTTGGATAGATGAATTCTTTGGGTTTTGTCAGTTGAGTGCCCATTTTTTTTGGCTGACATGACTTATTGAGTTTTTCAAGTGTAAAATATGTGCATATTCCAAAACCAATTTATATATTACCCGAATTCTGCGTCATTTTTTTTTAGGTACAATCTTGCACAAATTTTGCTTGATTAATACCAAATCCTTGCTTCCAGATGATGTTTGGATTTGTATTTAGATTTTAATGTTATTAATCAAATCAGGAAAAATGTTTTTGTAAATTCTGCTTAAATGATTCATTTAATTGCAAAATGCATCGGTTGCTATGTATATTTGAAATGACTTATTGAAAAGTATTTAGTGTTTAAACAATATATGATTCATTTAAAATTCAGCAAATTGTATCCAAAAATGTATACCAGCTACCATTACAATACAAAGGAGTGTCGGTGCCTTTAAATTCATTGCAATGTATGAAAATTCAAACAACAAACAAAACAGGTAGAAATATAGATCTCTTATGTACACATATCAATGAAAATTGTACTTTCTTATACTATAACCTTTGGTTAAAGTGTTTTACAACAGGTTTATTCTTTTGTAAAGTGTGAAAAACAGATTGCAGAATGTGTGTAAGTAAATAATCAAGTTGTTTGTGTGACTTTTTAATTCGCCATTAGGGAATCAAAGGCCATGGATAACATTGATTTGAGTGTTATACAATGCCAAATTTGCACAGGAAAGAATCCAATTATGAATACAAACTGTGATTTTTGCTATGAGGCATTGGTCTCTGATCAAGAAAAACTCAAGATTTTAATGAAAAGACTTGAGGTGAAAGCAAAAGCTTTGGGATTCAATCCAAAACAATCCGATGCAGCTGAAAAAAGAAAAAATCTACTTACTGAAGAAAAAGTTAATATTGAGACTGAGAATAGAACACTTGAGTCTAAAATCAAACAATTACAAGCCAAACTTAATAATCAAGATTTGGGCGACAAGATAATTATTCCACCAACTCCTTTAGAAAGCAACAAGTCAGATTCTGAAAACTTTATTCATCCAAAATTTAAAGGATTGGATTCACTTATCAACAGTGCACCATTGATGCAACCACGAGATAATGAGTTTTTTCCAACAAAGTTGCCAAAAAATCCAACCTCAAAGATTACTCGTGATGTAAAATATGAACCTGTGATGATATCAAGTCAGCCAAATGTTGAAAAATCTCCAACATCTAGTGACTCTAAAGTGGCCAAGGCAAGTCTTAATTCACCAAGTGATAAAGTTGCTAGTGACATTAACCATCCAATTGTGGCTCCAAATTCACCAAGTGAAAAGATTTCACCTCCAAAACTAAGCCCAAGTTGTGCACAAAATGTGCACACCAGTAGTGGCAATTCAGGATCTGTGGCAAAGTCTAATCAACCCAGTCCAAGCAGTCACAAGTAAACTTTATTCTTTAGTCTCAGTTAATCTTTATATATCACTAGGTCTTCATGGTTTGGTTTGTAGCCTTGTATCCAATCCAACCATTCTCAAACTTTTATCAATCTTGAAGCTTTAATGGTTAAAACACTCGACTTTCAGCACTGCCAAATATATCTGCGTTAGTTTATTTTCTCTTACTAATGACAATGTATTCTACATTTCAATTGCAAGAGGAAAGGTAGAGTTGACGATAAGTCAAGTACTATTATCTTAAAGGTGCCTTGATACTGTAGAATAATAACACTGAAGATCACACAAGTAGAGTTTATCAGCATATAATACGGGATTGTGAAATTGGTATGATAAGAGATGGAATATGAAAACTGTGTTATTGAAATTAATGAGCTGCAGTCCAAATGACATCAAATAACACTACAGCAAGTTGAACATATTGGGCATTTAAACCCATTCTGGAAGCTTGAGCCATATACGTTTGAGCATGAACCACTTTAGGAGCGACTGGTTTGCTTACCACAGGTTGGTTTTCATCCTTAGCACGACGACGAGCCAAAAATTTGCGAACACCTTGTTGAATACGAAGTACACCAGCAAACCATTTCTCAAACTCCAAAATACGCATAGATTTGAGTACAAAGAACGATCGACGTAGAGATTCTTCTTCATGGGAAATCATCATACCAAGCAATTGAATAGCAACCAAGTAGCACGAGTATTCAGCCCATAAGTATTCCCAAGGATCAAAGTGCAAATTATGGGACGCAAAGAAGATAAACAAGATAACCAAGACCCACGAAATTCTTGAAGAGTAAACAAATCGAAGCTTGTAACCCGATCGATGATATGAAAGAAGAGCGTTAAGGAAACCCATGAAATACACGTTTGGTTTGACGGAACTTTTTTGCTTGGAGGAATGAGTAAAAATATAGCTTCGACCAACTTGGAGAAGTAGAATCAACATGAGACCAACGTGAATCGACATGATAATAGTAATAAAGACTTGAGCAGAACGAACGTAGCCACCTTTTGTGGTAACCAAACCTTCTTTATGTTTTTCAATAGCTTCTCGGACAGTCTTTTTTTGAGGGACTTCTCTTCCTTTTTCTTCCTTTTCAGTCTTTGGAATATCAATAGCATAGTCCGAGTTGTCAGATTCTGGGCCTGCTTTTCTCAAATACATTTCAAAGTATTTCTTACCAAGCATTTCCATAAATTTCCAGCATAGGAGGTAAAGAGGTATAACAAAAGCAAAGCGGAAGATAGCTGCCATACCATAGTCAAATTGGAAACCTTTCATAAGCAAAAGTTTTACATCTTGGACTGCAAGGACAATTTGAGAAAGAACGACACCATAAGTGGCTAAACGAAGTACATTGGATACATTTTCATGAATATCACCACGGTTGGGGTTTTCATAAGGATGAGGATCAATAACATACCACATACGGCAAAAGTATTCCTCCACATCAAGATTACGGAAGCTGAGGTTAAATCGATCAAGAAGACGTTGTTCACTGTAGCTTTCACCAAACAAATCAAGTGGTTCTTCATCAGACAAACCAGTAAATGGCAATTTAAGAGCATAATTACGACGACGAATAAGTTCTTGACGATAATGAGATACCATACCACCAATAATAGCAATGCCATAATTGATAGTTTGGTAAATAATATCAGAAATACCATCGTATTTCCAAGTTTTACCAGGTGCATAATCAATATTTTTAATCCATGCTAGCGAAACAGCTTGCATAATCAAATAGCTGAAAAAGATAGTCCAGCCCAATGTACAACTATGAATAAAGCGCATTCGAGTAATACCAAAGATTGGAATAACAAGAATCATCAATGGCAATACTGGACCAGGTTGTTCTTGGAATGGTTTCTTGATAATAAGAGTCATAGCCACAGCCAAAAAGACCCAGAACGTAATACTTTCAATATGATTATACATGCGACGGAAAAATGTCAAGATAAAACCAATTAAAAAAGCAGGTACCGAAATGCCAAACGATAAAACATACAACACAATTTCATTGCCATCATCCAATTCACCTTGAGTAAAATTCTTTGGGATACCAGAACGACGATGAAACAAATCTTGACTAGCTTCATACGCAAGCAAAGCAGCCAAGAAAATAAGACCCACTAAGAAAGTAAGTCGGACTCGAAGGACACTGGAAACTTGTGCATATTCCAGATATTCTGGTTCATATTCTTTGTCAAATTGTAATGTCCACGCACTCATACCAACACGTTCTTGGATCTGTCCAAATTGGCTTACCGTGTAATCTTTAGCTTTCTTAAGTTTTAAAGTTTCATGGAAGGTTCGTCCTGATGGTACTTCACAAGCTTTTAAAATCAAAGGTGTCGGATCTTCCACGTAATTAGCAGCACGGCGAGGGGCAGCAGGTCGAAGCAAGGATAAACGTGGAGCATCCTGCACAGGAGAGCGTTCACTCACAATACTAAATTTATGGTGTCCACCCGGTGTGGCTGCATCTGCTGCAGGTGTCGTGACGACAATCACGTCGTTGTTGTCCTCCTCTAACATCCCGTCGTTAGCAGAATGTGGAGTAGTTAGTTGGGCATAATTGGTTGACGCCATTAGTTATGGCTACCACTTTGATGGAAAGACCGATTCTGACAATGTTCGAAGTGCTTTTAATGGTGGTAGTAACGTTTATAGAGTTTAAAATCAACCAGATGTCTCGTTATATGTACACATCACCTCTACAGTAAGTTTAGTTGTGTAGTAGAAAGAGGCTAAACAAAGAGCTATTCTTTACACATTAATGGTGAATTTGCCATGTCCCGCATTGCTCTTCAAGTCTCTTTATTTTATCGGTGGATATTCGAAGGTTAGTATTTGAGGTTAGTACTTGAGTGTGCAAAGACATGGTTAGATTATAGCAACTATTTTATGTGCTCTTGGTTTCTTTTAACTTGAATGCTGCTTGATTGTAGAGTGTGATTTTAAGTCAATTGTAAATAGAAAGGTGAATCTTGTACGTTTTGGTATGATATTGGGATGAATTTACTTTTTAAAAGATACCAAATTGTGATAGGCAATTTGAAGCTCAAAGAATATCTTTGCTTCATATTAAAGATAGTGATTTTATGGTATAGAGATAGAGATTTTAATGGTGGATTGTACTTGGTTTTGGGTGAGAAAACGAAGGTTAGTAAAATATTGGATGGAGTGGAAAGGAACAGATTGCATTACAATTAAATTTATAGTGAGTTGTCTCGATGATGACAATACAAACTTGATTTAGACTTTTTATGAAGGAATGGGAGAATTGTAAAAGGATGATTGAAATGAAGGAGATTGTAGTCCTATCTCTACGGTGGGAAAGAAATATGCACTATCCTCCAAGCTCCGAATGAAAATTTAGAGCTCTTGTAACCCAGACGACACCCAGAAATGACATAGTCGCATACCCTGTCTGTGATGCAAGATACTTCCATTGACAGAATGTTAAGTTGTTAATGGTGTTTGAATGTGGGTGCTCTCTTGTTAACGAAAGCGTCCATGCCTTCTTTTTGGTCAGCAGTGGCAAACGTCGCGTAAAATAGACGTCCTTCGTATTTCAAGCCTTCTTGCAGGGACATTTCAAACGAAGAGTTCACTGCTTCCTTGGCCATGCGAGTAATTGGCAACGAATACGAAGCAATCTTGTTGGCAACAATCAAAGCTTCTTCCATGAGTTTATCAGCAGGCACAACCTTGGCAACAAGACCATCACGTTCAGCTTGGTGAGCATCAATCATATCACCAGTCAATACCAAATGCATAGCTTTGGACTTGCCGATTGCACGAATTAAACGTTGGGTACCACCAGCCCCAGGGATTGTACCAAGTTTAATTTCTGGTTGACCAAACTTGGCTTTGTCACCAGCAATGATCATATCACACATCATGGCTAGTTCACAACCACCACCTAAAGCAAACCCATTTACAGCAGCAATGACAGGCTTTTTAATCTTGGTGATATCACCCCAGCTTGAAAACATTGATTGATTGTACACATCAATAAATTCACGCGTAGCCATTTCCTTGATATCAGCTCCAGCTATACCAAATCAATAAACATTCACCAAAATCTTAAAATTTACCAGCAAATGCTTTTTCACTCCCAGTCAAGATAATAGCAGCAATGTTATCATCTTTATCAAAACTTTGGGCTGCAGCATTCACTTCTTGCATCAATCCATCACAAAGAGCATTTAAAGCTTTCGGACGGTTGAGTTGAATAATCCCAACCTTACCTTCCACATTGGTTTTGATGAATTCAAGGCTTTCTACATATTCATTAGCTCGTATAAAGTCTTTATTGCCTACTAGCACTAAAGGAACGACTGTACGAAGCACGACGAAGAGCGACGGGAAAGCGATGCATTCTGGCAAGATCGTCACACAATGACAACCTCACAAAAGATCAGATGACTCAACTACCCATCGCCTTCATCTCTACGTGTGTATGAATGCAAAAGGCAATGGATAAATGAGGAAGAAATTCATCGCATTTGACTTAAACATTTAACAAATTCCGAGTAGGCTAATTTACCATCTTGATTTGCATCAAATGCAGTAAGAAGATCATATACTTCACTTTCGGTGGCTTGAATTCCCAAGACATCGTGAAGGAGTACTACGAGTTCGTTGGCTTCGATGAACCCAGAATGATCTTTATCGGCTGCTTTAAATGCTTCTTTCATGTTGGTAAAGGTACTAAAGATTTGACGATGAAAAGCATGACGAAGACGTGAAATTGGCATTTTTGTAGCTCCTACAGCTACAGTAGATGGACGAATGTAGTGTTGATGACTTGATGAAGATTCAAGCAAAGAAGAAGATTGAGTTTCATCTTCACCAGATCCAGGAATGTAATGTAGCTCATCAGTCATAAGTTTAATAAATTCCAAGTACCCAATGCCTCGATCCATGCTTCCAAATGCTTCTTTATGAGGATACGAAGCTTGGATATGGCGATAATCTTCATCTGTAATCTCACAGCCCATATTCGCCATGCACAATGTAAATTCATCTTGAGTAATAAACCCTGAACGATCAAGATCCAATTTCAGAAACATTGCACGTAATGAATCATGGCGTTCAAATAACTTTGTACGAATTTGATCAATTACATTCCCTTCTTCTTTCTTGATTGATGCTGTGGTGCTCCAGAATGCTCGTCCTTGAACACTTTCATCCACGCTTTCTCGATGTAAAAGAGGCACAGATTTTGATCCCATAAGCACTTTTTCATCTCCAACTGCATTGTATTGTAAGAGTAATCGACGTAAACGAGCTACTTCTTCTTTAGCTGCAATCCAATCTCCATCGCGAATATCCGATACATCACGAGGTCTCTTGAGTTCCTCAGTTATTCGTGAGCTCACGGCTCCTCCCATGACACCAGTTATTCTTAGCAGTCTCTACGTACCATTAATCAATTGAATTCTTCTCTCTCTTCATCTTTAGGTTGTCATTATCATCTTTGTTATTCTCTTTGTTTATCATTATCGACATTGTTTCTGCACTATAGAATCTATTAAGCTACCAACAATATTTACATTTCTTGATAATGTGTAATCGGTGGTATCTCTAGAACGCATAGAAAGGAATGTGTATAGATCATAAAAAGCCATGTATCAGCAGAAATAATGCAAAGAACAAAGTTGGTAGACAATGAGATGTCCATTTAGTTTGAACTCGAATGGTGGAGAGTTTAACGTGACGTTAAACGTTGGTGGGTTATTTTGGCGCCATTTGATTATGAGCAGCGAGATGAGGAAAGTACGCGCGGCCGAGAGCGTCGCAATGGCTTTGGACGGCGTAGAAGCCGCGTTTGTACCGCTTAAACGACAATTAGGAGACGTTGGGTTGTCAAAAACAGTACAGAAGAAGATCAAGGGCATTCAGCTTGCGATTGAAGCGCTTCGAGCAACTCTTCATGCCAAAGTACAGCCGAGAAGCGAATTCGTGTGTGTTGAGACGGCTATGCATCATTTACAAAAGAGAATTGAAGCAGAGAAACGAGCACCACCGAAAGTAGATGCTGATGCAACAGAGACAGATGAGCCAAGTGCTGTTGAAGGCGATGTTTGGAGCATGAATGATGAAGAAGATGCTAAGGTAAATACCAAGAAAAGATTGTCGACTGAAGCTTTGGACACGGAATCTGAAAGAGACGAAGTGAATGGAAAGAAAGCACGAATTTTGATTAAACCAGAACCGATCCCCGAGTATAATGAAGAAACTTTATCCGGTGCTGATATACCTCAATGGAAAATGGATGTACAAGAAGAAAAGAAAGCAGAAAATGTACAAGTAGAACCAACAAAGAATGACACAATGGCAGATGTATTTGGTGGTGGCTGGAATGACGACAGTACTGAAGATGAAGATGAAACAATGCTGAGTAAGAATCTTACTCCAGTGCAGAAACCAGAGCCTGTTAATGCACCAACAATGGCTTCATTATCTGTAGCTAATTTACAACGCAAAGAACCTGTTAAAGAGGCTTCGAGTGATTCATCGAGTGAAGAATCGGAGCAAGAAAAAACACTACCTCCACCCAGAACTACAATTGCAGATATTGAAGCTATTGTTTCTGCATTATCGTCGAGTTCGGAAGATGAAGAAGAAATTACAAAAGAAAGAATTCTTCCTCGTGTTCCACGACCTGTGTTTGCACCTATTGCTAGAACAGCACATGAAGCTGCTGCCAGTGAAAGCTCATCTGAAGAAGATGAACCATTCCCAAAGAAACATCTTATGAGTGCACCCAAAGTGATGGTGGATTTATGGCCTTGTTTAAATGAAATGTATGATGCCATTGTTCGCCCATCCAAACCATTGCTTTTAGCCAAGAATTTTTCTTTTCCAGATACCTATTCGAAGTTATTAATGACTTGAGTTTTTATCTAATACTTGTGTAGTTTGGATGAATATGTTGCAAATATGAAATTAGCCATTCTCGAAGAAGCTTTGACTGGTATTCAAGATGTTAACCAGCAAAGTAGCGTTGTGGATAAAGTTCGATTCCTCTCTCTGAGTATTTACACCCCTCGACTAAACGTTGTGTCGTTTAGCCTCCCTGAAAAGTTAACACTTACAAATCATGACCTCATTTCTGTTCTAAGAACCAAAGGAGACCAAAAAATCCCATATCGAGGTATTGTGTATTCTGCTGCCAACACAAAGTAAACTTTTCTTTTGGGCTATAGCTAATCACTTATTTTGTAGCACTAAAGAAGTGACTATTATCATATCTCAAAAGCACACCATTGAACCTGGCATGTACTCAATTAAGGTCAGTTGATATTCCTCTACACGTATGCTAAGTACATGCTAGATTTTGTCGAATCTTACAACATCGTCTCGAGAATACCAAGCTATATCATCATTGCCAACACTTCCCACTGTTCTTCGTCGATTAATTGTCGATGCTGAAGTATCAAATACAAGCTTTGGAAAAGGAGCTGGCATTCGACCATTAATGCTTGCATCACTCGAAAAACAATACAATCACGCTCAACTTGCAGCCATCAAAGCTGCTGTAGAAAACCCACTCACCCTTATCCAAGGCCCGGTAATGATAGTGTATATATCAAAGGCTAACTTTTTATTGTAGCCTGGTACAGGAAAGACCAGAACTATTGTTGGACTTATTGGGTAAGCTATTTCTAACTTACATCATGTATTGAGTAAACTATCGTAGAGCTCTTCTTAGTGGGTCTGGTATGCAAACATCTACTCATACAAAATCTCGAGTTTGTGTCGGAGCTTCACTTGGGTTAAAGCTATCAGAAAAGGATCGAGCTGCTATGAATGTTCGTATTCTTGTGACTGCACCAAGTAATGCAGCAGTGGATGTCCTCATCGCACGTTTGCAAGCTGATGGAGTCTACAACGTCAAGGTACTTTTGTGCTGCCAAGCTAAAATTTCTTAAAAATGTTTAGACAAAATCGTTTGAAGTGCCCAAAATGGTTCGAATTGGCGCAGTACCTGGCTTAAAGGATATGCCAACATCGTTGAAGAAACATTATAAACACACCAATACGTCGATATACCTTGAGCACATGCTCGAGCAACAACATGGTACTCGTCGGGATCACAGTTGGAATCCAATGCTGGTTTTCTTAATATTGTATTATTGTGGCTAAGGTATGATTAGGCTCGACAAGAACTATTAGAAAAAGCTCAAATTGTTTTCTGCACTTTGTCTGGCGCTGGTTCGATTTCAATGTGTGATTTTCGCCAGTCATTTGATGCAGTCATTGTGGATGAAGCTGCTCAGGTATGAAAATTAAACTTTAGAACACATTTGATGAGGAATT
>JNBS01002346.1:0-15681 GCA_002081575.1 Thraustotheca clavata
CTGTAAGCATTGCAGCACATGAAGATATTGCCAACAAGTTCTTACCGAGTGCAACCAAATTCGTGTACAACTGGAACATGCGTGAATTGAGTAATATTATTCAAGGAATGACTCGATCTAAAGCTGATTATTACCCGACAGTCGAGTCATTTGCTAGACTGTGGATTCATGAGTGTACTCGGGTTTTCTGTGATCGTATGATCAACAACGAAGATGGAGAAAAGTTCATTGAAAGAATGCGTGAAATCTCAAAGAAATTCCTACCTGATGTTGACCAAGAAAAGTTATTCCCAAAAGCAACTACAGGGGAAGAAGATGAGCCTGGTGCTATTGTAAATATTTATACAACATTTGCCACCCCTGTAGCTGGAGCAGATTCAGTGTACTTACCAATTATGTCAATGAAGCATTTGAATAAAGTGCTCACTGATCAACTGGATGACTACAACCAAAAGTATTCAATGATGAACCTCGAACTCTTTGGAAATGCTATGGAACACGTCACTCGCATTTGTCGTATTATTGGAAATCCTGGGGGCAATGCGATGTTAATTGGTGTTGGCGGTTCTGGTAAACAATCGCTTTCACGTCTTGCATCGCACATTTGTGGGTTTGATGTACGTCAATTAAGCGTCACTTCCAACTTTAAAATTGAAGACCTTAAAGAAAATCTACAGGAAATGTTCAAGGTGTCAGGTGTACAAGGGATTCCTATTCTGTTCCTCATTACAGACTCTCAAATTGTCAATGAACGCTTTCTTGTATTTATCAATGATATGCTTAGTTCAGGTTGGATTCCTGACTTATTTGCTAAAGAAGATGTCGACGTTCTTCTGGCTGCGTTAAGAAATGAAGCTAAGGCACAGGGTATACCAGACTCGCCAGACACATTAATGGATTTTCTTTTATTGCGTATTCGAAGCAACTTTCGCATCATTATGTGCTTTTCACCTGTGGGTGCTGTCTTTCGTGTTCGAGCTCGTCGATTCCCTGGTTTGGTTAATTGTACAGTCATCGACTGGTTTCATCCATGGCCTCGTGATGCTCTTGTACGAGTTGCTACAAGTTTCTTGGAAAAGGTTGAAGATTTGGGCGATAAAACACTCAAGAAAAACATTGCTAATCACATGGCTGATGTTCATATTTCGGTGACTGATATCAGTAAAAAATACTTTGAAACTCAGCGCCGATACAACTATGTGACGCCCAAGAGTTTCCTTGAATTGATTAGTTTTTATGAAGTATTGCTTGGGCAAAAAAAGGCAGAAATTCAAAGACAAATTACACGTTTGGATGATGGGTTGAGTACATTGCGAAAGACTTCAGCTGATGTAGCTGAATTACAAGTTGATTTAAAGCAAACGATGCAAATTGTAGCTGAAAAACAAGCTTCAACAGACTTACTATTGGAACAAATGGGTCGAGAAAAAGCCGCTGCGGAAGTACAACAGGAAAATGCAAACAAAGAAAAGGCTAAAGCTGAAAAAGCAAGTTCTTCAGCCCAAGAACTCGCTATGGAAGCTGAAAAAGAACTATCACAGGCTAAACCAGCAATGGATGCAGCTGCAGCAGCAGTTGATTGTTTGTCTAAAGCAGCTATTACAGAATTAAAATCCTTGCCAAAGCCTCCTGCAGGTGTCGATTTAGTCACCAAGGCATGCTTGATTCTAGTAGAAAAAGAATACAAAAATCATAAATGGGACCGAGCAAAGAAAATGATGAACAACGTTGGCCCTTTCTTGGATGCCTTAAAAGTATTTCGAGGAGAAGATATTCCTGAAGCTGATGTTGCAAGAATTGAACCATTAATTACTGATCCAGAATTTACAGCAGAAAAAATGATGTCCAAGAGTGCTGCTGCAGCTAATCTTTGTTCATGGGTTGTCAATATTTACACTTTCAATCGCATTTATGTCCGAGTCAAGCCTTTAATGGACTCTTTGGAAGCTTCAAAGAAAAAGAAAGAAGAGGCCGAAGAAACTCTTGGAAAAGCAATGGCTCAAGTTGCTGAAGTACAAAGACGATTAGAACAACTTGAAGACACACTTCGTCTTGCTACAGAGGAAAAGCTTAGAGTTGAGCAAATGAAGCAAAATTGTGAGAATCGGTTGTTGCTTGCTGGTAAACTGGTGAATGGGCTTGCTAGTGAAAATGAACGTTGGGGTATAGAAATTGAACAACTCAAAGCGAATGGTGTCATGGTTGTTGGCAATTCTCTTTTAGCTGCAGCTTTTGTATCGTATATTGGTGCTTTTGATCAGCAATTCCGAAGAGAACTTTGGCATACTACATGGGTACCAGATCTTGTTTCCAAAACGATTCCTATTACTGATGGTATTGATCCATTGAGCATGCTTACAACTGAAGGCAAGAATGCTAAGATGCTTAGTGAAGGCCTACCTGCTGATCGAATTTCGATTGAAAATGGGTCGATTATCACGAATTGTAAACGATGGCCATTGATCATTGATCCTCAGCTCCAAGGCATCAAATGGCTTCGTGAAAAAGAAAAGAACCGTGAACTTGTTGTAATCCAATTAACTCAAAATCAATGGCTTCGAAAAATGGAGACTGCTATTGTGAATGGCCATGTAGTCATTGTTGAAAATATTGGTGAAGAAATTGATGCTACACTTGATCCTGTACTAGCTCGTGCAGTGTATCGCAAAGGCTCAAGTGCTAATTTATACCTCAAGTTTTCTGGTGAAGAAGTGCAATATGATCCTTCGTTTTTTATGTACTTGCAAACCAAGTTATCAAATCCACATTATAAACCCGAAATTGCTGCTCAGTGTACACTTATCAACTTTATTGCTACAGAAAGTGGTTTGGAAGATCAGCTATTGGAAAAGGCTGTCAATAAAGAACAACCAGAACTTGAGAAACAAAAGCAAGAGTTGGTACTGGCATTCCAAAAGTTTAAGATTGATTTAGTCGAATTGGAAGATCAACTCTTGGAACGTTTAGCCAATGCCCCTGATGATATTTTATCCGATGTTCCTTTGATTGAATCTCTTGAAGAAACCAAGAAAAAAGCTACAGATATTGCAATTTCAGTCAAGAAGAATCAAGAAACAGAAGTTATCATCAACAACACACGTGAATTATATCGTCCTGTCGCTGCTGAAGGTGCTATGTTGTACTTTTTACTTACAACTCTTAGTGCTATTGATCACATGTATCGGTACTCGCTCGATTCATTTATTACATTCTTTTATGCGTCTATTGATCGAGCTCAAGCAGCAGAAAAACAATCTGAACGTGTTCTGAATTTGCGAGAATCACTTCGTATCACTGTTTTTACTTGGGTCTCTCGAGGTCTTTTTGAGGCTCACAAACTTATCTTTTTATCTCAACTTACGTTTAATCTCATGAAGCGTGGCATTCTTGGTGAAGATGTCCGAGTTGCTGATACCTATATGCAATTTTTACTACGTGGCCCAAAGAAGACAGCTACTGGTGATGGAGATGCTAACCCGATTGATTGGCTTCCTAATGCTCAATGGTATGCAATCCAAGCTTTAGCAATATTAGAAGAATTTAACAAAATGCCACAAGACTTAAAAGAAGCATCTTCACGATTTCGTGAATGGTATAACCACGTCACACCAGAAAGTGAAAAGTTACCATTAGACTGGGCTGGTTTAGATCGTACGCCATTCCTCAAACTACTTGTAGTTCGGTGTCTTCGTCCGGATCGAATGACCGTGGCAGTATCGGAATTCATTCGTCATGTTTTACCAAACGGGGCTATGTATTGTGACTGTGATTCAGCATTGAATTCAACCCAAGTCATGGATAATTCGTATTTGGACTCAACACCAACAACTCCACTATATTTTATTCTTTCTCCTGGTGCCGATGTCGTGGCTGGTCTTGATAAGCTTGCAGTCAAATATGGCTTTGAACGTGGTGTTTCTTATCACAATGTGTCCATGGGTCAAGGTCAGGATGTGTTTGCTATGGATCGCCTTGAAATTGCTCATCGTAATGGTCACTGGGTCATTTTGAATAATATTCACTTGATGCCTCGGTGGCTCATTACACTTGAAAAGAAATTGGATGAATTTGCTCTGGAAGGCTCCCATAAAAACTTTAGACTCTTTTTAACGTCGGATCCTTCAAATGCAATTCCAATTGGGGTGCTTAATCGTTGTATTAAGTTAACGAATGAGCCTCCAAGTGGTCTCAAAGCTAACTTGAAAAGAGCATTTGTTAGTTTTCCAAAAGAGTATATTGAAGAAGCTGAAGGCAAGGTCAAATCAATTCTCTTTGGTTTATGTCATTTCCATGCTGTCATGATGGAGAGAAAGATGTATGGACCACTTGGGTTCAATATGTTGTATCCATTTTCACTTGGTGATCTTCGAGATAGTGCAATTTGCCTCAACAATTACCTTGAAAACTCTGGTGGTGGTAAAATTCCGTGGGCAGATTTAAAGTACATTTTTGGTGAAATTATGTATGGTGGGCACATTGTCAATGACTTTGATCGGCTTTTGGCAAATACATATCTTGATTTTTACATGCGAGATGAGCTTTTGGATGAAATGGAAATGTTCCCTTTTGTTGGTGATGAAAAGGGACCATCGTTTATGTCGATTGCGCCATCTTCGTATGATAAATATCTTGAACACATTGAAACAGAGCTTAAGTCAGATTCTCCATTAGCTTTTGGTCTTCATCCCAATGCAGAAATTGACTTTCGTACAACTCAAAGTGAAAATTTATTCCGAACTCTCATGGAATTACAACCTCGTGATGCTGCTTCGGGTGATGCAGCGTCTAGTCCGATGGAAATTGCTCGTGGAGCTCTTGAAATGATCATGGGAAGAATTGGCGAAAAAAAATTTGAAGTTGATGATATTGCTCGGTCTTTGGAAGAAATAGGACCATATCAAAACGTGTTTATCCAAGAATGTGATGCCATAAATGTATTACTGCAAGAAATTGCTCGTTCATTGAATGAACTTCAGCTTGGATTTTTGGGTGAATTGACAATGAGTGATGCAATGGAAGCAGTGCAAGAAGCATTATTCTTAGATCGAGTACCAAAGACATGGGAAAAACTTGCATTTCCATCCATGCGAGCTCTTGGCTCTTGGCTGACCAACTTGGAACAGCGACTTGTACAATTAGATGAATGGACACAGAATCCAAGTGATATTCCACGAGTTACTTGGATTTCGGGCATGATTAATCCTCAATCATTCTTAACAGCTATCATGCAAGTCACCGCACAAAGGAGTCAATTGGAATTGGATAAACTTGTTATTCAAACGGATGTCTTGAAGCGAAAGTTTAACGAAGTAGATGCTCCATCCCGTGATGGTGCTTACATTCATGGTCTCTTTATAATGGGAGCTCGATGGGATTCCAACAATTCGACTGTCGATAAATCTTACCCAAAGGAAATGTTTTGTTCGATGCCAGTGATTAATTGCAAAGCTATTCAAGCAGACAAACTTGACTTAAAAGGCTCGTTCTTGTGTCCTTGCTACAAGACAGAATTCCGAGGCCCAACTTATGTATTTTCAGCTCAACTCAAGACCAAATCTCCACCTGCTCGATGGATATTAGCTGGTGTAGCACTTATTATGGATGTTCCTATCGTTTAACCTCTAAACATGTCTTTTTAGATTACAATCTCTACATCAATGCACTGATTCGAGAAACTCTACTACATTTCCATGACCATTTGCAGTAGCATATCGGAGGGCATTGGTCATAGACAATGTTGATACTCGGTGAATGAGTATTTCTACAATACAAAGATGTCCATGGGCTGCAGCACCTTGAAATGCAGCATTAGGAATCATCGTTTCCTGAGGAATATGTTGCAGTAGCAACTTAAGTACCTCAGTATGTCCATACATAGCTGCTTTTTCCAAGGCTGTTGTTGTCACTACAACTTGTTTCTCATTCAATAGGAATTGAACCAAATCCAGATTGCCTTGAGCACTAGCACCATTTAATGCCAACTCTGAGCATGGTTGATCATATTTGTGTAGCAATTTGACAATATCTAAATGTCCATGAGCTGCTGCAGCATCCATTGGCACTGTAGATGAAGGTTTTACACGATCGAGAAGCCATGATACAATAGCAATGGAGCCCACTGCAGATGCAGCTTCTAAAGCAATTTGAAAATACTTGGACGAATACTCGTACTTGGATACCAAATACTCAAATATGCTTTGATCTGCATATTGAGCAGCCCAAAATACTCCCCATGAAGTAGCATCGGAAGCATATCCATTTGAACAAAGAAAGTCAACAATATCAAGTCGATGAAGCTCAATAGCAGAACGTAAAGCTTGGGCTGAACATCTTTCTGATCGATGCTGATGAAGCCACTCAAGTACATGTAAATGACAATGACGAACAGCTAAATTCATTGCCAAGATTGAACAACCTTCAGAACGATGCGAATGAAGCCATTTCAGCACGTGTAAATGACCATTTGCACCAGCTAAATCCATTGCATTTGTTGTACATCCTTCATTACGATGGTGATTTAACCATTCTACAATATGTAGATGACCCCCTGAAGCCGCAGCATCCATTGCTGCTGTTGAAGCTCCTTCTTTACGATATTCATGAAGCCATTCAAGTATATGTAAATGACCATTTGCAGCAGCTAAATCCATGGCAGCCTCGGTGCAGCCTTCACTTCGATGTTCATGTAGCCATTGAACAATTTTTAAATGACCAGAGCTAGCAGCTCCATCCATTGCATAAACTGAAGCTCCATCAGAACGATGTTGATGAAGCCACTTCAGTACATTGAAATGACCATTTGTAGCTGCCATATCAATTGCATTCTCTGTTGCATCGACACCTTTTGTATGTAAAAGCTGAATTAAATGTAAATAACCCGCTTCTGCAGCTTCATCCAATGTCCATTCCATCGAGTTGTCGAGAAATTCATTGATTAAGTAGGTTAAGGAGATATCAAGACGCTTAAATGAGCACACAAGATGAACACAAGTCAGCATCAATATCAAGTAACAAGTGTCTCTCTACCCTTTTACCATCTGATTCCTCTCCCATTGTAAGAAAAAATGCATTATCCACAACCATGTAGAAGCTTTACGCTTGATAAGTTTGTATGTTGATCTTTATGATCAAATGCAATAATGTATCAAGTAAAAAGTACACAATTTGAAAAATGATATATAACGCCAAGAAGCTCTATCAGATGCTCTAATTAAAACTATAATAATTTTAGATTAGAATTTAGCGCATTGGTTATAAACTCATCATTTACTTTGGTGCTTTTAATCGGCTATTTTGATATTGTATCTCTTTCAAATAACAATGTTTAAAGCAAAGTTAAACAATATTATTAAGTTATCATACAATGTTTTACTTGGACAAACGTTTGTTATATTCATTAGTCCATCGAATCATTTCCTTGTAGATTAAACTTTTGTAGGCGAAGGCTGCCATCTTGAAGTATCCAAAGTACAAGGTTTTGGTGCAGTTTTCTTGGTTGGTACCTTCATCTTTGTGTCGATCTTTTTGGTCAAAAATTTCAATTCTAAAACAAAATTGTATTAAGCGTATTCCACTCACCTCAAAACCAATTATACATATTGTTGCTCCACTCGATCGCGTTGTATTACTTGATAACGATATGCATAAAAAATTCCAATCCTCAAAAGCAACATTGATCAGAATACCAAAGCTGCACCAAAAAAATCTACTGTACCATTTCCAAACCTATTGTTGCGATTAAATCCAAACCTATTGCTGCAATTAAATCCAAACCCATTGTGGCAACTAAGTATAAACCTATTATTGCGACTAAATCACCCAAGCTTCCTGTCTTGAATCGCAATATCAAATCCATTGGTATTCCAGCCAAGGCTACTTTGGAGAAACCCTTGACCAAAAATATCGACACCAAGATGAAGGTACCAACCAAGAAAACTGCACCAAAACCTTGTACTTTGGATGCTTCAAGATGGCAGCCTTCGCCTACGAAGGTTTAATCTACAAGGAAATGATTCGATGGATCAATGATTATAACAAGCGTTCGTCCAAGTAAAAAAGTGTATGATATATAGCTTGCTGCATTAATATATTTTCTTCATTTCTCGATCTCAATATCTTGACAAATATTAATGTAGGGAAATACTAACTGGGATGTATTTGTTATTATTTAACAACTTTTGAGGATGGATGGCCATAATGATAATCATTTCCATTTTCGTCATTTGTTTAACTATGCTTTATCATAAACGTTTTCCAGCTTGAAATGATATCACTTACCTCGAGTTCTTTTTAACAATTAACTTTCTACCACATACTCACTGTAATAGGGGCATCACCGTATTCCTCCACGAGTTCAATTCGTAAACTTTTAAAGCATTAAATGCCCCATAGGTCGTCATATTCGCTGAGAGGAGTTAATCTAAATCCTTGAAACCCAATCCATACCAGCAACTCATTCCACACTGCTGCTTTTTATAATGATTTGTACTGCTTCAAAGCAGGATCATTCTTAAATCATTCGATTTGAAAAACCAATAATACCCACAATCACGTTGCTGTCCTTTACTATCTTTCGCAATAAAATCATCATTCAAATTGTAATTCAATAAGAACGATAAAAGTTTAATCAAGATTTAAATACAATGTGAGCATAGTAACTTCGGTGCTCTTGAATCTGTAGTTATCTTAAATATATGTAGGAGAGATGAATATTCATTCTTCCCCATTAGAAATGTTACATTTCGATGAGTCAATAGCTGTATTAATGACTTCATAGAAAGATATATTTAAGACGTGAATGCTCTTCCAAGACACGACTGAAAACCATTGGCATCGCATAGGAATACGATTTGTTCTTGTGTTGGTTGCTTTACATCATCAGCTATCTTCTTTTGTATTTTTTATATGCAGTTTTCTCTATTTATCTTTGAGTGAAGTTGATATCTTCAATCTACAAATATACAACCCAAAAATATGCGCTGCTTGTTTTTCTCTTGTGCTTTTACTCCACCTTCGTGAAAGCTCCCAGTTTTTCTGCTCTTTGTGCTTAAAACACACTAAAATCGTACCTATGACATTAAACTTTCCATCAAGTGTTCACTATAGTGAACATTTAGCAAAAGTCTATAAACTAATCCAACTCACCATGTCCCGACAACAAAAGTTGGTACATTATCATACTCTTACTGTTGCTTCCCAATCTTATCAAGCATTTAAAATGGCATATCATATCACTTATTTGCCAATTTTACTTGTATATACACTACTCGTTTGTTTATATTGTTTTCTGGTACCATGGTTTCTATTGAAAAAAGTCTCATATTCACGTACAATTGTAGTTGGATGTATCAATGTTTTGTTGAGTTTTATCTTTTCTGTTGGGTTCTATTTGTTTGCCTTTTTCTTCCTGCACTAGAGTACTTTTGACGGACAAAGGAAGGAATCTTGCATGGATGTCAAAAATGGTACTTCAGTATCGCTATATAGCTGTATCCTTACTGATTGATCTAATTGCCCGTTCGTGTATGAATTTTACAAGCTCAAGCTTTTACTCTGTCACCCGATTAAGACTGCTTGTTTCTACAACTGCAATGTTATTTAGACAAAATCTATCAAACAAATTACATTAAAAGTTCATTGTTTTCTCATAGTATTTTTGACGGCTAATTTGATATATTAATTTATGCTAATTGGAATTGTTGTGTCATTTGATGACTTTCGCCAACAATGTCCTACACATTGTTTACTTGAAATAACACCTTGGTTTGATTCAACTTGTCAATGTGTTTATACGAATATAAATTGTCATACACTTGGGATAGCTGGTGTTAAAGTTGATGATTTGATTGATCCTCAATACATTGGGACTTCACATTGAATTCTAATACTGTCCATTGCCCCAAGGTGTAAATTCGACGCTGCTCGGGAAATTTAAACAAATTTATGGTATAAGTATTAGATTTTCAAACATGACAGAATGGAATGAATGACTACCTGATCATTTATGTCAATTAGATATCAAATTTTCAACGTTATCCAATGTACCTCAAATCTTGCATGACCAAATCAGCTTGTGGGCCATAGAGCCCATTTAGAACTCAGCACCAACAACATAACATCGGTTCCTAATGATCTCAATCCCAAATTACTTGAAAATCAAGTTATTATACTTGACGATACTCCTTACTGTGCAGCAGTATATTCCTTTTGTGAACCAAAGTGTGCAAGAGCTTGTCTTGATCTTGACATTGGAAATGGAATTTGCGATCCGATGTATGACTTTTGCCTGTCAATTTGACAATGGTGCTTGTAAGAATATATTTTGGATAAATTAAAAGAGCAAAAAGAAGATGATGGACAAACTCACTTTATTGTTAACAACAGTGCTAATCAAACTTGGTCAAATGAGAGATTGATCTTATAATCATACCAAAATAATGCTTTTTATCGTTTGGCAATTTGTTCACGAATAAATGATGAGCTTAGTGTACTGCATTCAGTTCGTCGGCACACATAGATTTTAAGTGGTAAAAGGCCACGTTCAGCACGAATGTCATTAATCTTGATAGCTCCAGCAAGAGTTTCCGACGAGACTACAATGCCGGTGATTTGACGTGATGTAATAGAAGGACCAAATGGATCATCAATTGTCATGACATCAATAGGTAAATTTGGCTGAATGCATTGGAGATATTCTCCTGTCTTACGTTTACGAACGTCCAATGTTTGGATTAAATATCCAAGTTTCTTCTTCTCTAGCATATGAGGTGCTGTGACACCAACAATAAGTAGTTTAGACGTGACCGATGCAGCAAATGAAAGCAATTTCTTGTGTCCATTGTGCAAATGGTCAAATGTACCTCCTACGACAACAACTTGTTCTTTTTCCACAATAGTATTTTCATCTTCCAAGTATGTAAAGAGCGATGGATTTACTTGACGTTCAACAAACAATTTGAGAGGATAAAACACAAGACGAGGTAATTCATCGTGTCGAGTAGCGTTTAATTGAGTTACATCCATGCCCTGATACCCAAATACACCACAAAGTTCAGGTAAAACAAGCAATTCTTCCCATGCTCGATCACTACTGCTAACAACACGAATATCCAACTCATATTTTCCAACATAACTTGCTAAATCCCATGCCATGTTGTACACTTCACTCAAATACTTGAGACGTACACTTAAACCTGCTTTTGTAGCTTCAAAATCCACGTAAATGTACAAACGAGAGCTCACACGATCAATAGTTTTCTCCAAGAGCACGTCATTTCTTAGCACATGCAAAAAATCAACTGCATGGCCTAAACGAAGTAAACCCACAGGAACCTGAGGACTTCCATTCTCTCCTACTAGTTTCTTTGGACGAGCTCGTATCTGTACGAGAGAATACACACATGCAGCAGCAGCAGCTCCACAGAGAACGGCACCGACGCCCGCGTGCGTCCACGGCACTCTGTTCTTCATTTGATTGGTTTAAATCTGAGGTAGAAAGGGTGCAACACTAGATCTGGTAAGAATATCATCCCAGATTTCAAATCTGGAATCTGGAACAAATCATATTTTTTATTACGATTTTTCATGCAATAAAGGAGCATCATCACTAGCTTCAAGATCGACGATTGATTCACTGATAATTGGCGCTAAAGGATGTACAGTATATAATCCTTCATGCCACATTTGATGGAGATCATTTGAACAGTATGATGTGAGAATAATACCACCAAGTGTGCATGGGACTAAATACAATAAAGCTGGTTGTCCCATCTTCATAAGTACTACAGCAATGTTAGCAAAAGCTAAACCAAAGGCGTATCCAATGGATGTGATGAGGAAAAAACGATTGGGAGCATTAGCATCTAGTTTTAAATGCACTCGTCTTGTGTAGTCGAATCTTAAAGCAAAAGAAAGAAGTAAACCAGGAAGAACAATATCTCCAAGACCAAGCATTGCTCGTCCTTGACGCCAGTCGAATACACGAGGGAATACTAGAAGCATTGGCAATGGATCAGGTTCAACGCAACCAGAATAATCAGGATATCGTTCACAGGTATCGACACCAGGATACCCATCACGTGCTGATGCTGGTAAACCACCAGTAGCAACATCTACCATGACACTTCTGCCAAAGATTAATGGACTTATAAAGACAAAGAAGATGTCGTAGAAGAAAGCAAGAACGAGAAGTAAAGCGGCAATTTTAAGATTGGGAAGACGAATGGTTTTTAAAAAGACAAAGCAAAGTGTAATCCCAAATAAATCTTGCAAGTACCATAAACTTTCACGTTGTAAAAACCACGCAATGACAAGGCAAAGACTTAGAGTAAATGCAAGAATTTCAATGACTGTGATAGAACCGAAAATTGGAAGACGAACATGCCATGATTGAATACAAGGACACAAACGCTTCATGAGAGCATACGTAATAAGCAACGTCACAGTACTGACAGAAGATAGCCCAAATAGAATCGATAAGACTGCTCCAACATGGACAAAGTAAAGAAAGGTAAGAAAGATTCCAGCACAAACAATAAATCCAATGGCATGTTTGAAAGACAAATCTAACACTTCTTCGTCATCTTCTTCCTCTTCAGAAGCATGGGAATCGCTGTGAGATCTCTTTGGTCCAAATCGTGATCTTTCAGACGCAGCAGAGTAATAAGCACCACCAATAGCTGTAGCAACACCCATAGCCCAAAGGATAATTGAGCTAACTCCAATAAGAGGTACTGAACGTGCATAGATGGAAGCTTTCATTGTAGTAAACACTGATAAAAGCTTTGTAAGAGTTTCTCCTTCATTTACAGTGGCAAAGACAATGGGAAATTGTAAATGCAAACTTTTAGCAATGGTATAGTTTGCCCCCATTAAAAGATGCGTATCCCACATGCAACATACTTGAAATAAAGATTCATTTTGATATCCTGTAGGAATACAAATATTGGATGCACAATTTTTGGTACATTGAGTACTATGAACCATCCATGGCATAACAGGATCAAGTGCATCAATATAATCTTCTCCTTGCGAACAATCTGTTGCAAATGGAGGCATTGCATCAAGAGTATTGTTAGCTGGTAAAGAAGATCGATTTCGATCTAATAGAAACACTGCTTGACGAGTATTGCGAATAATCAATCCTGTTGCTCCAAGCTTTTGGGCAACTATCGCCTTGGTTAAAAAGGAACAATTGCCTCGATTAGCCACGATAATTTTTCCAGCATACACAGATCTGTTCATAAGTGTTCCATTGCAGCTATCTCCAGCTTGAGCAAGCAGATACTTGTGCGATCCATTCACAGATTCCTCATCAGACAGCAAAGGTCCCCACCCCGAATCGTAGCTTGGGGCTACAAACATTGTAGACGTTGCATTCCCATTTGGACGTATCAATTCAAGCACTCCAGAAGGAACTATCGCATCAACTTGATGCAGATAGAGAAGCATGAGGCCCCACAACCGCCATCCCGCCATCTTTCAAGATTCTATTGTCTCAATTAGTGTTACTAAAATATTCCATGTCAATTTTTATCATTTTCTAAGTCTCTATGCTTGATTTACGCTTTAAAAAGTCTTTTAATCAATCCATTCTCATTGAGCAATTTGTCTTTTCTATCATTGATGATTCCAATATCTTAATATTTTACCATATCACTCTTTCTATTCCAAACCAAAGATCCAAGGATTATAAAACTTTATCCATATCATCTTTTATCATTGTTAATACCATTAGATCATTCATTTACTGCATTAAACAGCAAGAAGAAAAGCTTTGATCATATTTCATTTTTTAATCGATGTTATCATACATCTTCACACTATTTCTGTTCTAAGATCATGGCTATGCACGAATGTAGGATCTGATTTTTATCTTATTTTTTGTATTGGTGGTAGATAAGTCATCATTGTCCATATGTTATATAGAAAGTTCAGAACTCATATATTATCCGGATAAACATATATTAAAAACAAGGTAAATTACAGTTATGCGGAGAGCCGTAATATATGGATAATGTAATGGACCATTTGCGGAATGTCGAGTGATTCGAAGGACAAGCCGCTAATCCAAGAAGAGTATGGAATAGGGCATGGATCAATGCCATTAGATCGGCCTTTGCCTGATCAAGATGTCGCCCAGAACAACATGTTTCTTACACGTTCGGAAAGTATTCCAATACGACGAGGTCATGTTGGATTACGCGGATATTTGCGCAATTCCTTCTTTGTCAAACGCTTGCTTTACATTACGATGTTATTGTTTGTGTTAGATGGTGCTGCGTATGGGTATTATGGGTACTATATGTACTATCATAAAGATGCCGATTGGTGGCATGAATTGACCCATGCATTTGAAGATATTGATGAAATTACAGACAATTGTCATAAATGGATTCAATTTGGATGGACAGTGTATGGAACAGCACCACTTGTATTGTTTATTGGCATTACAGGAACAGGATTTCGTTGTTTTGATTTGTTTAAACGAAATCAAACAAAAGAATCGGAAATGAATGAACAACGAATGAATATGCAAAGAATTAGTCAAAAAGTACAAAGAACATGGTATTTACAAGCTTGTGAAATGATATCTTCATTTTTGATGCTATATCAAGTTGCTTTGCTTGTATTTTTTGTCATTACTTTGGTACAATCACAATTTATGTCGAAAATGTGCCAACAAACACCAGCCATTGTATTTTGTGCTTTGGCTATTCTTTCGTACATTTGTATGATTATACAAATCAGATATTTTACACGCCTTCGGGATCATTTAAAAATGCAACTTGGTGCTTTTAAAGAAGGTGAACTTACTGGCAAATTAAAAGGTCATCTTAATTTGCAACAACTACGTTCAGTTGACCCAAAGAAGAAATTGGCTGAAGTTAAAAAGAGATTGTACACAGCTGCTGAACTTGGAAATCTTGAAGAAATGGAAAGTGTACTTGCTTTTGCTGCTACTGAAATTCCTAATCTTGCATCAGCAAACTATCAGTCTGCTAAACTTATGTGGTAGGCTCATATTGCTATATATGATTAATTATTGTCTTTGTAGGTTGTTTAATTTTTCAAAAAAGAATCCAATTCATTTAGCTGCTATGAATGGAAATGTGGCAATGCTAGAGCTATTACACAAACATGGGTTTGATGTAAATGCTTTGGACAAAGTAGCTCGTGTTCGACTGAGTACTGGAGACTTTTTTTGGTACCTTTCGCAGCTATTTGTTCGACGATGTGTCATTTCTGCTGATGAATCAGCAAAGCAAATTTTCAAGACTACTCTTGTATCTCCATTGCATTGTGCTGTTTCTGCATCTCGAGTTGATGCTGTTCGATGGTTGATTCAGCATGGAGCTGATGTGAATCAAGTAGCTCGCTCTAGTGTCAAACATGAAAGAGTACCACCTATTTTCTTTGTGGATCATCCAAGCATTATGGAAATGTTACTAGCCGCTAATGCTGATCATTTGCACATCCCAGAACCAGGGTACGTTGTTTAAATAGCATTGCTTGGTGTTGACTTTATTCTCGTATAACTTCGTATAATGTATGCTATACGAAGTTATCACGCAAGACCAAGCATTGCTCGTCCTTGACGCCAGTCGAATACACGAGGGAATACTAGAAGCATTGGCAATGGATCAGGTTCAACGCAACCAGAATAATCAGGATATCGTTCAC
>JNBS01002348.1:0-22646 GCA_002081575.1 Thraustotheca clavata
TGAATATGAAGCTGCTTACTCTGCAACCCATCAATTTGCTATTGCTACTGATTTTGCACCGATAGCTCTGGAGCTATTTCAAAAATTGCAACACAACTTTCCTCAAGCAGCATGGGATATTGAAGCTGAAGTCATGCAGGAATTAGCATTTTCAAACAACAAAGACAAACGAATTTATGTTCTTAAAACTTTAAACTCCATGATAAAACAAAAGCTATCGAATGAGCAACAAAATCGATTGAAGAAAATCGTCCACGATGCATCTTGCAATGCCAAAAACTATGAGTACCACGAGGTAATTACGATGAGAGAGTAAAGCTTTAACTGGCATGCTCTAGGAATATTTTGAGTGGGCACGCATTGCTCTAGCTCTTTCAGAAACAAATGATGAGAAGGCCATATCCCTTAGGTGGTCAAGTTAAGCTCACGTTGATTCTGACATGGTTGTAGACTTATGGCAACGAGTAAGTTAAAACTTGGAGATGTTGATGTTGCAATGCAGCTTGCAGAAGAAGCTGTAAAGAAAGAATTATCGAAAAAGTCTCTATTTGCCTACTTTCAAGTTGCATTGCAACACCCAAAAGCTGAAAAAACAATGTTATGGAACATCATTGCACAGTTGATCGAACTTGATGATTTTGATATCTATGATCTGGTGACTTTTGCACATGCTAGTTACGAAGCTGGACATCAAGCAATTGTCCTTGTTGTTTTAGAGAACATATCGCAATTGCTTAAGACACACATTCAACATACCAAAGAAGTTCCAAAAATTCCCATTGGGGTTTTGTTTCAAAACATGGCTCAACTCAGCTTAAGGTATTTTATTAATTTGCATATCTAATACTTCATACAGCGATCCAACTCTGGATAAGGAAGCTTCTGCTGCAAATTTCGTGAAATATTTAAATGGGTTGTTTGATATCATTGACATTGTTTGTGAAAGTCAACCTGAAGTCATCTTTGGTCCACCATCAATATTTGAATGGTTTTATGGGGTTTGGTATTGATTTCTATTTCTTTTGATCTCTAACCAATCACCAAGTCACAATATTGCGTGCAACAATGGCTATTGGGAATATTATAATATTGCAGCAAGTATTGCATTGAAAGCAGAAGAAATATTTCCAAACCAAACTCAGCTAAAAGGGCGCGAAGTTAAATGTAAGCTTGCGATTGTTTACTTGCAAATGAAAAGATTTGATACATTATCCGACAAAGAATTACATGAGGTTATATACTTTCTTTGCGTTAACATATTGACGATATATGCTAGATTTTACAATGTAGTGAATATTGCTTATCAAAAATTAGCATTGATTCAAATTTGAAGAAATTTCAAGACTCTATCGTAAGAAACTTATCAAAATCACCATGTTTAATAAACTTAGGTCACTGCCATATTCAAAATAAAGATTAGACTCAATGAACTCGACGGTAATTTCGTCGAGAAATATTCCCAAGGATTGGAACGATCAACAACGAAGTTTCGTGAACTCGGTGGTATGATTCCAACAATATTCGACCTTGACTCTAATATCAAAACAGATTTCGTACTTTTACAAGCAAGAGGTATTGCTCGAGTATAAACAATTCGCTTTAAAATTACTCACAACGCCATAGGAAAAATCGTACGATCTCTGGTCAATTGCTTCATCGCTATACAAAATGAGGTAAAATTTGTCTTAAAGCGAATGATTCAGTATATTTTAGCTTGCAAATTGAGCTGCAGAAAGCATCAGTCGAGTCAACATCAATCATTTACACTTTAAAGAAAATTATTTCGCTAACCAAGACAAAAGAAGATGGTTATGAATGGCTTAGTCAAGCTCGTCAAATATCAACCAGTCTTTCAATTGCTCTTACTGATGATGATGTTGAGTGGTTTTTAGCAAAGGCTTGGAATTTGGTCGAAATAATAATGCGATTGCTTACTCACAACAATCTGTAGGGAATATCTTGTTATCGCAATCATCAAGCTATTCAAGCCAAAAATTTAATGTTGCTTGCATTAAATACTCTCGGTATTTGTCCATTATGAACAACAGTAATGTTCTTTTAGATCAAGCAAAGTCTGTAGCACTACAAACAACTTATCGTGAACAATTACAAGAGCAATTTAACAAAATATTTCCAGCTTCCTAATCAAGTTTATTCAAATTGCATTTATCATAAAAGCACAAATACAAGGAAACCGATGACTTATATTTGTGAATACATCAGAAACTCAAAATGTCATCAATTTCCACTCCAAACAATGCAAAGGAGCTTTCGCATGATGAAGAATTGGACCAAAGATTATCGAAATGTATCAAGCTAACTCAAGGTCACGATCTTAACTTGGTCGATTTGTCACTAACAAATGTGCCCAACAACGTGATGGAATTATCTCATTTGACCAAACTGAATCTTCGCAACAATCAATTAGAACATCTTCCGTACGTAATCTTTGCATTTATTCACTCATCTTTTTGCAGCATGGATATGGTTGAAAGTTTGCCTCATCTTGAAATATTAAATCTTGCTCAAAACCAACTCTCAACTCTTCCTCCAAACATTGGAAGTCTTCAGAAATTGTCACATTTATTTGCTCAATCCAATCGTCTACTCTCTTTGCCTATAAGTCTAATGAATTGCACGAAATTACGAGAACTATACGTCCAACACAATGCAATTCGTGAACTTCCAGATGAATATGTTCATCTCACGAATCTCGATGTGTTGAGTATTGCTCACAACGACATCAAGAGTCTTTCCAAAGCTTTCAATGCTTTATCAAATTTGAAAGTCGTGGATCTCTCTGGCAATCCTCTCAATGAAGTTCCTGAGCTTCTACGACGACTACACGAAAAGAATCTTGTCTTGCATTCCCGGTATAACAATTCAGTATCTTACATGGATCTAACATTTCCTAGAGAAAAGCGTCGAGAATTAATCACACGTGCAATAAAAGTAAAAAATTCTGTAGCAGATTCATTAAAGAAACAAGCACGTGAAGTTGCATTAGGTAAATGAAAATTATCTTTACACTTTGGATTCATCTGTCCACCATTTGAGAAACGTAGTAAAGTGTATGACATCGCCATCTTGCATACTTTGCTTTGCCACTTGCACTTCTTCGTTATCAAACACTTCTCCCAAATCTTTACTTAGATTTTCAAAGTCTGCAAGGGCAATAGCTCCTGTTTTCATCTTGTCATATTTGGAAAAAGCACGTTTAAGTGCATTATATTGCTCCATTGTCAAACCTTCCAGGTTCTCTTCATCGTTCATTGTACTAATCTTGTTATTAGTTATTAAAAAACTACACAAAAAATGAAACTAATTTCGTTTCTCAAAAAATGTCATTTTGTCCATTTCAAAATCCAAATCATCATCATCTTCTTCTTCTTCATCGCTGGCAGATACTGGCAGAACAATCGGTTGTGGTTGTGAAGGCGAAGATTGTGTCGATGAACACTCTTGGCTTTCATGGCAGCCACAATCGCACTCAAGATCCAACGCATAACGAAGGTATTCCCACACATCATCTTCTTTCCATGAAGCAATTTCTGTAGATGCAATGACATCACCACGAAGTTGCATTAGATCCAATGATACATTGAGCAAAGTTTCGGTATCCACAGCTTCTCTATTACCAGAATCTTGGACAACCCAACTCGATAGATCAGGAAGTGATTTCAAATTATCCGACATGAGTAATTGGGAAAGATTGCTTAAAGAAGCATTGTTTAGCAATGGAGGAGGCTCTTCCACTAGTAAATCCTTCCAGCTTTGTGATAAAGTAGTCACATCGACGTCTCGTCGAGCTTTTTTTGCTGAAGGACGACCAACTTGACCTGCGTTATTAAAATCAGGATGGAGTTCTTTGTAGCGTTTTTTCACTTGCTCTTGTGTACGTCCCTGCTCTAAACGTTAAAGATAGCTCCAAATCCACTTGATAGTACCGCCATCATTTTTGAGATTTTCGACCATTGATTGCCACATTCTTTAAATGCTGTTTCAAGAGCTTGATCTTCTTCAGCGGAAAAGTCTCTACGTGCTTTTAAACACTTATGGCTTTTGCAAATTTAACGTACCCACGTACAATGGATGGATCTAAATGATTCTTCCAACGTTCACGACATTGTTTTGGCCTAATTACATTGATTCATTCGTCCAATTTCATCACGTACGTGCGTCCTTCAATGCGATCAGCAATGTTTTTCCACTTGACTGACTGCGATTTGGGCAAGTTTAGCACCAAATCTCGTAAAAGCGAGTCTTCCTTATGCGACCAGTGACCCTTGACAAGCCCTGGTCTAAGCACTTTTTGCCATCGTTGCAAGCACTGAGCATCATCTCTGCCAGGAACAAGTTCAGCTACGGCCTAAACAGCGTCATTACAAGTCAATTGTTCACCAATTACCTTCCAATTGCGATCACGATAAATCTCCATGGCTTTGCGAAGCTCTTCGTCCTTTAAAAACGAGTAAAGATGAAAGAAAGAAGAAGAAATACCTGATCTAGTGTCCATGGACCTGTGGATGGAAATTTCACTTCGTCCACCGTCGTCATGTCCTCTAGCAACGTAATTGTGCAGTGAGAGAGCTGCAGCCAGCTGATGTTGCATCGCCAGGTGGTAATCGACTTGCCCGTGCGACCCATCACGGCTTCAACACGCTTTCTTGTCTAATAAGCACGAAAAACATTGCTAGGTGAAGTAGAATGATTGAAATTATCTCTTATGTGGATTGACTAGGTTATATGAATAACATTTTAGAATGTGAATATGGGAACAAATGAATGATTGGAGTTGTGATAAGATACAAAGTCCTCTTCCACAAAACAGTCCCTTCAGGTATTTTCCAGAAGTAAATTCCAGAACAGTCAAATTGTCGTGATTAGAACTCACATTGCTTGGTAGTAGCCAATACTACAATCAGTAAAACATTCTTCAGTATCAAAACAAATTTTTGCTTACCAACTTGATAAGTTATGTAAAATGGCGCAGCATTACCTTGACAAAGTTCAGCTGGGAACAAAATTATATGCAAAAGCTATAAAAGTTTGATACAAAAGGCCTATTTCTAGTTGCTTTTGCTAATATTATTTCCCCAGTGGAGAGATAGTATCTGCATTTATTGCCCAGCACCTTTTTCAATCCAATTTGAGTACATATTTATCGTGATTTGCATGGAAAAACTCTTTTACAAATCATGATTATTGCCGTATATTTACTGCAGCAAAACCAATATCTTTCTGATGGTTTAAAGAATGAAGATGATCAATTGTTTAGCAGACAAATCAACAACATCATATTGAATCAACAAAACAATATTATTTTGTCTTGCTACATATGAAAAATGCTACATTGTTAAGTACTAATATCTTCTTTAACGATTAACTTGAAAACATCGTAGGACCATCGCCAATATCTTCATCATCGTCATCGATATCGCTATTGTTGACAGTTCTCATCACTGGTGGTGGTATATCAATCTCGTTATTGTTTACAATGGAAGACGACGATGAGAGTGAACTAACAAAAATTCCAACATCCGAACGATTGAATTGAGCTGTGATGGATTCCATCGAATCCAAGTACGAGTCCATAAAGTCATTGACTTGTTCTTTGTAAGGATCATTGTCTGGGATATTATCATATCCGTGTTCAATCAACCGGTACAATTCATCAAAACTAGTTGATCGTACTATGGTCTCACGTACACTTTCAGCACTTTCAATGCGTTCTAAGCTTCTCAACATTTGCTCCATAAAGTTTTTGGAGAAATCTGTCGTATCTTGTTGAGTGCGTGTGGGGTAATAATGTGAGTGCAATCGCAGGTATTCGTCACTTACTTGATGTTTTGTTCGGCCCTAACATACTTATTAAGCATGGAATACATTTTAAACAAAAAAACGGTAAAGCTTTAGCAATTTGAGACCAACGAGCCCATTGTTTAGTGGTGCTATTAAATTCTTGCTCCATGATTTGAATTTCTTGAGGAGAAAATGGTCTATTGTATTCATTGAGTACATACTTCATAAAGGATTTTGTACTCGTGATTAATGCTGGGATTGACATTGCCAACGTTCTCAAACTTGATATGGACTAGAAGAATAACAATTACGGGTATATTTTCAAGTGATTTATACCTTGGATTGTTGATTTCTTCAGCAATGCGATGCCAATCGATTTCAATCCATTGTGGTTGTTCAGCCACTAATTTTTTCAATTGTTCATCTTGTGCTGGTGTCCACGATTCCCAGACTGCTGTCGAAGCAAAGATAAAGGTCCAGCGTAAACGGCAGCCTTCAGCACTGCGTCCAACAAGGTTTGCAGCAATTTTCTATGATAATCATGTTGACATTTTGATAGGAAATTTTGGATTGTACCTCCCAATCACCGGTTCCGTGCACAGCTACTGCTTGGTTAAGAGCTTCCTTCTACATTGGCATCATGAATTTATCTTGTAGGGTATAAAGAATGTACCTCTTCAGCAGTACATGACGTGAGGCTTGACTTTCTTGTGAACTCATGAACAAAAATTTAAAATGACAATGAATCAGCTGGGGTGGCTCGACACTTGATCAAATGACTAAGATGGGCTTTATATTCGTATGAAAAAGCAACTTTGCTGTTCGCAAATTTTACCAACGTCTACTTGTTTCAATATGTAAAATGTTTGATTTATCACCAAATACACGTTTATCAGGCTACTAAATTATACTCCATGGCAAACTATGATGGTTAATGAATGTCTAAATGTACAATGGTGCACTGTACACACTTGATATAATGGTTCCAGCAACAATTCAGGCCATTCAGGCCTCAAAAGATTGAAAATCATTACTCCAAAACAACTTTTCCAATGGTATCTACCTCTATGTTTGCTTGACACTAATGATACAACTAGGAATTACAGAATTCTTGGTTTTGATTAAAGAAATTATGCAAAATGAATATCAAATTTACGTGCAAAACATAATCGGGCCATCACCAAGATCTTCGTCATCATCTTCCATTATTTCGTCCTTGCTTATCTTTACCATACGCATTGTTGGTGGTGGTGGCAAAAGTTCATCAATTTCTGGCATGGTCATTGCAGAAAATGACAGAATGTCCGAAATAAAAACATTGACATTCGATGCATCATGTCCAGCTTCCTCAATGTAATCCAGTGCATCCAACCAATTTTCCATAAGTGGATCACCTTCAGGGATATCATCGTACGTTTCATCAACAAATTTTAATAGTTCTAAAGCTTGATCTGGTTTGGACTTTTTGGTTTTTGTGATATCCAAGCTTTCAAAGCTTTTCATGACAGTATCAAGATTAAAAAGCGTGTCGTCTTGAACCACTGGAGCTTTTTTACTCACTTCTTCAAAGACTTTTGAAATCGTTCCTTTTGGTGCACTCTTATCAAGTGATGGACGACCACGTTGGTTGGCAATATATTCAGGGTGCAATCTTCGGTATTGTTTTTTTACTTGCTCTTTTGTACGCCCCTAAAGACAAAGTCAACTTTTATATTTATAATTAATTGTACCGGCATGGCTTGAGCAATTTGAAGCCAATGGTTACCACCATGTAATTTGAACAAACTTTCCAATACGGCATTTTCATCATTGGTAAAAGACCTATGGATCAAAGTTATACAAAGTTTGAATGAACTAGTATACTTCTTGTTAATATTTGGATCCAAATGACACTCCCAACGATCTTTGACTTGACGAACACTATGGAAAAATGAACAATTGACAATGACAATTTGTGCTTACTTTCGCCCATTAATATTTTCAGACAAAGCAGCCCAATCAACTTCTTGACCAATTGGTTGTTTTTGCATTAAAGAAGTCAATAATTCATCTTCATCAACAGACCAAGTTCCCTTGACAATATTTGGTGCTAATACTTGATACCAACGTTGACGACATTGTTGATGATCACGATTTGGTACTCGACCTGAAATTGCCTATAAAAGTAAGATTAGCAAAGATTACAATTTTGATTTTATTACTTTCCAATTACGCCCACGAAATTCAGCAACAGCTTGACGAAGGGCTTCATCCTAATTGAATTTGTTTAAAAAAATTAATTATAATTTATACCTCGTCCTCTGTCCATCGACGAAAGCTTGTGTTTTCTTGTTCGGCCATTTGATAAAAATGAAATGACGATTTAGCTGATCGGCAATTTATCATACAGTAGGTATCTAATTACACTATTTCAAGGGTATCATACATAAATTCACCAAATCAGTAAAAGACACACCACTAATCAGAGTTTAGTTATTATCAAAAAAGACTCATTAAACTAAATTAATACCAAGATTTGTTACGTGAGAGCTTTACTTTTTGTTAGAAATGTGTTTATTCATTGCTAATGTGCTAATAATTTGTCACCTTTACAATTTTTGGTTCTTGATAAAAAAGGCTTGTCATTAAAGATATTGAAGTTGAGGACGAGGTATTATGACATGTAACTAGATTATAATTTGTATATGTGCCTATTGTCATGAGATTTTTCATCTTAGCTTTTTAGTTTTTCACTCATTCTTTAACTTTTTAGAATGCAATAGAGCAAACAAATGACATTCATAATATGCTCTAAAAGTTTAATTTGATATATCTATCATAACAGAGCCATTTATGATGTTGAGTAGATTTATTAACTTAGCTTCATGAAATTACGTAGATACTTGATAGACTAATTACTTTGTCAGAAATAGTAATTAGTGTTATTCTACTTGACTACTTGATAATGACTTAATAAATGTGTGGGATGTGTTTTACCTCTCCCAAAATTTATAAATATACTGTTTTGTAAAGGCTTTTTAGCAATTAAGTAAACTATCGCATTTCCACTTAATTGATTGCTACTCAAATCATCCAATTGATAAAATTCAATTTTGTTGACAAGAATAATATCTTAGACTTACTTGGGCAAATCCATCTCATTCGTTCGATAACATAGATTACCGCAAAAAGCAAACACGGCATTATGACACTAGTTTAGTGTTTGGGAAATTTACAATTTGTACAATGTCATGGTAATGAATCTAAATGTCAATTGCACGACACAATAAATAATATATCTCACTTATTCTAATCATTACTAGTATACAAAACACTGAAAGTTGACTCAAGAAAAAAGTCTAATTACAGCAAAAATATATGAAAAGGAGAGAGCAAATGAAAGAGCGTCAGTTCTTTCAATAAAACACTATTGAGTCGTCTTCATCGTCTTCATCATCTTCAACGTCTCTATCGTAGCCAGTTAAATCAATCATTGGTGCTATCATTGTGGGTAAATTTATACCCCTATTTCCATTGTCGTCTTCATCACCTTGAAAGAAAAATAATACAACATCATTCAAAGTCTCTTTTTAAGCAGGAAACGAAATATCATAGGTATGAACCGCAGTGCAAGTATTGACTTGAGTGGTATTCATAGTCGTTAGCAAAATTAAAAATCATGATTTGGTGAAACAATGTATCACTTGATAACACAATTTCTAAGTGATATTTGTGACTAATCATTGGAAATAAAAAGTTGCTACGAATAGTACTATTTCGTGCACTTGAAAGTTAAGTTTATTATCACAAAATATTAAACGAAATTAGCTTTACTAACTAAGTATCATCTAGTGTTCGTCATGAAAGCAATGTTTCTTCTATGCAATTGATAAAATTAACCATGTTGGGCTGAAATGACTCACTCTCTATTTTATACGCCTGAAAATAATTTAGACGATAGAGCTCAAAATTATTAAACTAAACCACTCACCGGTGAAAAAGTACGAAAACATTTCATTCATATGAAGGTGTTAATCTGGTATCGTATTATTTCTAGTTTTTCAGCTTACTACAGCTTGAGAGTTAATGAAACTCATAGGGCCATCACCAAGAGCTTCATCGTCATCACCTTCAGCATTAATGTCAACAACTCGATCGTAGGTGGTGGAGGCAAAATTTCCTCTTCAGTATCATCATTTGAATTGAGCAAGATAGCGTAATGTTCAAAAGAAAATCAAAAGAAGAACCACTTAATATCATGCTGTCGGAATTGATAGAGTCAAGGCAATCGGAAATGTTTTCGCCAACCACTTCTTTTAAAGTATCATCTTCGGACATTGCATCATAAGTTTGGCAAACAAACTCCACAATTTCTTCTAATCTCGGCTTTTTAGCTTCTCGTATTTTTAAGCTGCTGAAACTATGGGAAAGTAGATCTTTCGACTCAAGAATTTTGTTTATTTCTGCTGTAGCTTCACCTGAAAGAGTTTCTTGAGGATGATGACCGCGTTTACCCTTATATTTGGGATGCAATTTCTGAAGTTCCTTCCTAACCTGCTCTCTTGTACGTCCCTAAAATTAAACTTAATTCACTACACAACTCAAAACACCTGCAGGTAATGCATCAACTATCTTTTGCCACTGATTTTTAAGTCTTGCGAATTCTCTTTCAAGTACTTTAATTTCTTCAGTTGTAAATGGTCTGTCAATTATGTTAGTAAATTCTGTAATATTCTCTTAGTACTCTTTGTTAATAATTGGATCCAAATAGTTTAACCAACGTTCTTTAGCTTGGTTAGAGCTAATTTACTTACGATTGAATAATAAATAGAAAACTTACTCTCGACCGAGAATGCTTGATGCAATCACATCCCAGTCAATTTTTGAAATGGTTGGTTGCCAGGCAATAACATTTCTCAATTGTTCATCTTCTGTAGTTGACCAGTTTCCTTTAATAAAATGAGGTACCAATACTTTATGCCATCTTTGACGGTAGTCTCGAGTACCGACATGTCTAGAAATTGCCTACAGAATTAAGTTTTCAACTTAAAAAATTAACTTACGTTCCAATTGTTGTCCTTAAACGCGAGTACAGCACTCCGAAGTCTTTCATCCTACTTGAAGTCACAATTTAAGCAAAAAACAGTGTCAAACCTCTTTTTCAGTCCATCGGCCACTGGCTTTTGAAGTCATAAAAAAATGAAAGTGAAATGTCAGAGAACTTTACATATACACTTTTTACTCTACAAATCATTTATCAGGAATCGATACTTCAACTAATGAAGTATCATTTACACAACTCAATCTCAATACGTAATTTAGGTCAATCAAAGCTCTTTGAATAAACAATTTACACCTTAATCTTTGTGTCTCTAAGGTTTACATATGATGATTTAATGCTTAATATTTACTCGATTCCCGTAAACCTAATGTAGTAATCACCGTATCGACTCGAAATTAACCATATCCTTTCCAAAGCACGTTTAAAAAGGGGCTTCGGGAACCAAATAATCTTCTTTGTGTGGCATATTAACTTAAGTATTCACCAGTACTTGTAGGAAACTCGTATTCTGGATCTCGCTAAATCTTTTGTAATTAGCTGATATGATATAGTATTCATTTTATAGTGCTACAAATACTTGTAACTTGTCATTCAAGCAAGCTACATCCTTTGTAGAAATGTTCATCATATAATATCATATCAACATTTACTAGACGAATTTAATTATTTTTGTTTTCAGTTCAATGAGTTTCTTATTGCAAACTCTAGTGAAGATAAGGGATGTCCCCAATTTCATCCTCTGAACCAAGTTCTGCCAAGATCCCGATGGTAGGTTGAAGGTTTATGTTCTGCTTTTCATTTCTTCTTCGAATGAAACATCGCGTAAAAACTCAGTCAAACTGTTTGACAATATAGCCTCCAGACAGGAATTGTCTTGAGTGTTTTCATCAAATTCGTTAAACTCTTCAACGATATCGGTGGAGATTTGGTTGACGTGTTCCTCAGTAGCAACTTTACTAAAAAAGTGAATTGACATATTCCAAAATCTCATCAAATTTTGGTTTTTTGGTCCGTGTCAGATTGCGGCTCACAAAACTTTTCACCATCTCATTAAGATAGTTAAAAGGCATTTCTCGTTTAGGAGGGCGGCCTTGTGGAGCTTTAAAGTCGGGAAAATGTTTTTAACTTCTCGTTTGACTTGCTCTTTGTTGCGTCGCTAGCCATAATAGATAATTATCTAAACTCAAATGGATTAAGCATACCGGTAGATATCCAACAATTTCATTCCATTGATTACCAAGCCGTTAAAATTGATGCACAAGAATATTGGTTTCTTCAAGGGAAAAGGGTCTATTCCAATTCATCAATATTTTCGTGATACATTTTGAACAAACTCTTTGTTGATGCTTGGATTCAAATGGCCTTCCCATCGATTGCGAACTTGTCTTTAACGAAGTCTCATGAAACTTTTGATCCTAAGCGATATAATGTACCTTCGTCCATTAATTTGTGATGCAACAGGTTTCCAGTCAATTTCAGTGCCACTCGATTGCCCGACAACTAAATTGATTAATAGTTCATCTTCTTCTTCTGACCATGGACCTTTTTTCAGTCCCGATTTCAAAACTTGATTCCAGCATTGTCATCATTTCTGAGCATTTCGATTTGGAACACAATCAACAACCACGTAGAAAATACATAGTACAAGTCCACAATACACTATCTCACCTTCCCAATCAATGCGTGAGTCAAATTCATGCAATTCAATAGCTTGTCTAAGCAAGTATCCTATATCAATTGTATCAGCTACAATATCCTTAGCATAAATCAAACCTCTAGTTCAGTCCACTGGTTTCGCATAGCACAAATGTTTTTACTAAAAGCAAGAAAAAGCAATAATGAGCATTTGCAGATAAAACTTTGACATTTACTCAATATATTCTAATGCAACCATAGTACTTGATATCAATATTGCAACTTCATTTGTTTTATTTGATGTAAGTATAGCAAGTAATCACGAGTCCAATTGGCAACTTTTTGTTCTTATATCACTGCATTTAATAGACTTTTCTATCTTTCTCAAGAGAAGCTGCAACAATATTTAAAACTAAACGAATTCATTTTATAGGAATTCACTTGATATTGTAAGGTACCACATCAATGGTGAGTTTCTAAAAGATCATAATTAAGCGTTTTGATTGGCTGAAATATTTCAAAAATTAATCATCTATTGGAGACATGGTACTATTTTTGAGCCAATCAGTACATTTAACCTAAGTGACATATAACGAAGACACTTTTATTCTAATGTCACGAGCAGTACAAGTGCTGCTGTTCCTGGCACTTCTTTCTCTCGTCATGAGTCCAAGCGTTCAAGCTGAAGACAAGCTAAAGAAACGAAGCTTTTCTGAAGATCACGTTCGTATTGAATTTTGCTCTTCCTGAGGTTATGTGAATAACTATCGCGAAGTGCAAAAGTACCTCGAATCCAACTACCCCCACCTCATCGGTCGTGTGACTGGTGGCAATGCTCTTCCTCCAGCTTGGAAAATGCAAATTGCTACTCTTCTTGGTTATCTCCAGTTGGCTGGTTTTGCTTTTTTGCTGGCTGGAGAATACATTTTAAATGCTCTTGGCATTCCAGTGGACACTCCATTGTTTGTACAAATGCGAGAAAATAAATTCATGGCTTTTGCTGGTTTTATGATACTTGGAAGCGTTTCACAATCAATGTTGGCTACTGGTGCCTTTGAAGTTTACTTTAATGGTAACGTCACAGTTCGTTGCTTTTCATACTAATAATTTCTATCCAATAGACGACCTTGTTTTTTCGAAAATTCAAATGAATCGATGGCCAACCATGCAGGTATTTACAAGCATTGTGTATTCATTTTAATGTTGTTCAAATAGGAACTTGTGGATCTATTGCATGTACATGGTTTACAACGCCATTAAAGTGTCAAAAAGTTGAAAGAAATTGTCGATGATATCTTTTGCTTCCGCCTTGTACCGTCTGAATGATGGGGCACCTATAAACCAAATTTCTTGAGTGGGTGACCTGGAAAATGTATTGGTACTTGGTGTATTGAAAGCAATGTTTTCAACTAAACAACTACGGGGGTAGAGACGTGAGGTTTAAAGCATTTGCTATAGAAAATGCTATTGGGTTCAAAAGATAAACTCGCAATTTATCAATTTACTAAACATAATACAAGTTTAGTGAAACTTTAGTTATTATCGGAAAAACTTGACGTTCCGGCGTTGGAAATGATTTCTATCCATTAATTCCATTTGTTGAAGGTGAATATCATCTGCAATAAAACTCCCATGAGAGAATCTCTATTGATTAAAGCTTCATTTGCATTGCATTAGATATTTAGCGATTGCATTTATCATATCTACAGTGAATACCGAATCTAACAGTCTTTCTATAACGTTTCATACCTGAGACCGTGACCTTTCGATAGGCAAACTGGTCACGCGAAAGGGCATTTTGTGACCAGAAGATTCTATTCGGTGGTGTAGATACGTGCAAGTAATGATACAAAAATGAACGACTGGTCAGACAGTCTTTTTCAGTCGATGGCACCTACGCGAGCATGGTCGCAATACAAGGAAGCTGTTCTCCAAGTTGCTCGTACATCGACTACTACGTGCCAAGCATGTACAAGCAAAATTACATGTGGACAATTACGACTTGGTGTTATGTACTTGCACGTTGAAGGATTTATGTTGATGGAATGGATTCATGTATCGTGTAATCCATCACTTGCAGCTTCGTTTGAGACGATCTCATTCATTGAAACTGGAGTTGATCCTGACCATGCTCAGCGTATTTTATCTTGGATTGCCTTTTGTAAAACCAAACCATCGACTGCAAAAGAAATCTTGGAACTTGAAAATTATGCACCTGGTCGACAGCGGAAAATGACTGCTTAACTTATAACCATAATTATTGTAATGGAATGGACGATTAATGGTGTAATTGGGATTGTTTAAAAGGATACTCGATAGACAGAAAGTTTAATGCATATTGCATCTTTAGTCACAGGAAATTGATCGGTCTACACAAACTGTGATAAACTCAATGGTATTCATGCATTTTGATTAAACTTGCAAACGAAATGGCAATTATGACTTGGAATTTATTCTTCATTTTCATTGTGTTTAGCTTTGAGCGACCACTTGTCTCGTTTGATATCAAACTGAAGTGGTGCCCAGTGAAGATGTTCTGGGCAAACTTGAGGGCCTTTTTTTGTCTATTTCAAAGTTTGATATAATTTGCATACACATGAATGCATACCACTTTGTTTAATTGTTCCTCAACAATATCAGCACTCAAAGCAAACACATATTGTCCATTAAGGTATCTAGACATAGTATATAAGGTAAGACCAGTGTTATAAATGTACTTGATAATATTGAGATATTGTAGAGTGGCAATCACATCTTCATTTTTAATCGATGTCATTTTAGTCAAGTCCATTACTGAAAGTTCTTTTTGAGGATAATCTTTTAGAATTCCCAAAAGAACTTTGGTCCAGTAGCTTCGATAACTCACAAGCCCAAGATCCGAGAGAGGCTTTTCTGGGGAACCAACCTAAACCAGTATCATGTATCAATGCAAATCAATGGATACCTTTTCTTCCTTTTTGGATAGTTCATAGGAGAATTGAATAATAAAATTGCCGTATCCTTTTCGTTGATGGCATGGAAACGTTAAAATACAAGCCAAATTGTATCCAAGTTCCGAGTATTTTTCTTTGGAAAAGTACCCAACAGGATGAAATCCTCTACAATAAAAGTTAAAATGGAAGCCGAGTTTTTCTTTTACCGAGCGTCAATTTCGCACAAAATATAAAAGAGAAATGGATCGACATCGTAGTAAAGTGTTTTGTGATCAAGAAATAATCTACACCATACATAGTCAGTAGAACCTTTGTTTTCCATCTTACTTTGCAAAATAGCATAAATTTTGGCAATAGGGCTTAGATATGGCCCCATCAACCTAAATAAATATTAATTTCTGATAGCTTTAGGTAACTTTGATTACTTCAAACACTGCAATTCCATCATGTCGATAAATTTCATTTCCTGGAGGATGCTACAGAAATTAGCTACAAATATTGCCAAATAAATAGTACTCGGGGGCAAGCAACTCTTTCACGGTGCACTCGAAGTTCTGACTTGTACCGAAAAAATGTAAAGCAAAATTCGCAAAAATACAACTAAACAATATTATACCAATTTTTTGTAAAGTTTTCTTACGCAATCAATAGATCCATCAGGAATAAACTCCTTTGGAAATGGCGAAAAATACCATACAGCCATGCGATGTTTGCCAATTTCAACAAAGCGCACATTCTAAACCATAGCATTATAAACCTAAATTTTTAATAAAAAATCAACCTTGACTTTCGTAACTTCTTCATGTTCGCGGATACTAGCAGCATCCATGCCTTCATGTTCATCATGTTCATCAGGTTCAGCAAAATCATCCTTTTCACAACAAATAAGTCAAAGATACGCTTTTCATACACAACCTCGACATCATTTTTTCGTTTTTGTCCTCTTGTACGAGCTTTATCTCCCTCCAACAATCCTTCAGTAGGTGTCTTCTTTGAATTATCGCTGCTAGCTACACACATCAATCTCTACTTCAACTTGAAATCTCTACCATCATGAGCTTCTTTTTCTTTTGCATGTTTTTCTTGTAATTGTTTAGTTTCTTCTTCTGTTCCTTGACGCACAATTTCATCTTCATTGATCCATTCATCCATTCGTCGATTAAACTACATAAATATGAGCTTTAATCATTGTTGCATTAATCTACATCATGCCAATGCACATAATATTTGATTTTATCTTGGGCTATAGCTTCTAAAAACATTTTAGCTTCAAACCAACGTGCCTATCCCATTACTCTTGTCAATGACAACACACGTACGCTCTGTTTGTCCCATCCAAACAGCCACAAGAGTAGTTCCAACAGAATATCCACGGTCCGTGGCTCCTGCTGCTGGTGCCATCTTAACCTGCCCGGCCATAACCGGATGAATGAGTTTTTCTGGTCTAAATAGTAACTGAATTGCACATATTTAAAGACTGAAAGTAAAATTGAGTTGTTCATTGAAAGCAAATCTATTCGCTTATTTATCGTATTTGCTTTAGATCACAGTTTCATTTTTAAAATTGGTCTGAAAATGACATAATCAACATTAGATTCGGCATATGCCGAAATAAATAATGACCAGCAAAGTGCTTACTTCTTTTGCTAAGGCTGAAGCCGTGCATTTAAACGTTGATGTATATATGAATGTAGAAGATAAATATGCACAAATGGTGATGTTCTTGATGGCATATCTGCCTACAACGGAATTTCCAGTGGCTGATCGATTGACATTGAAAGACTTAATTCTTACAATTGAAGCAGCTCAATTGCATGAACCTTTAACAATGGTGCTAGAATTAATGCATCCTGATGATGTGTTTGAATTGTCTAAGAGTATGTTGGATTGGCATTTAAGTTTTGGTTTAAAAGCTTGTGATGCGAGACGAATGACGATTTTTACTTTGGTTCAAATTGTTGTGAGAGCTTTGAATTCTTGTGAAAATAAACCAAAGGCTTTATTTGAAAATGTATTTACGTTGATTAAAGAAAAGAATTGTAAATGCTTGGATGATATTTTGAAGGAATATACTATTGTGGAGAAAACTGAGGAAAGAATATTGGTGCCAAATTTAAATGTAAATTTTTACATGGAGACATTATTGCAGCCTACTGAATGTAAACATCTTGTTCAAATGCAAGAATTGCTACTTGAACTAGTTAAACAGAGTATTACTTTATGTCATGGACGCTGTAATGTACAAGAAGTTGTTCAGTTGACTAAATTTGAGTCTTATGAAGAACTTATCACAACAAACAATGAAAAGATATGTGCAAGCAATTCAATTGCAAGCATTGAACCAAAAGATTGGGGACTTGATGATATAAATTATCAATCAGCAGTGGAAGGACCACGTTCGTTCGCTAGATTAATTGCTTCTGGCAGCCAAACGTGGAAAGAAAAAGACATTGAATGGATTCAGTCATATTTGTCTAATATTGACGATCTTACTGCACTATCGGTGTTTGTTGAAATTATTTTATCACAACCAACGTTTAAAGCTCGTGAAGTTGAAATTGCTAAATGTTTTAACACTTTGCACTTATCTGATCCTAACCATTGTGTAAGATCAATATTATGCTGTGCTGCATTTGCTCCTTTTGAAACACTGGAACGAATCATTTTTGATGGCATCAATTTTGCTGAATACTCCAACGTTTTTGTTCGGGTTTTTCAACATGCTCCTTCGTTATCAACTTTATCAACCAAAGACCAAAAGCACATAATTTATTGTCATATGAGTACAATAGTACGTGATGTGTCAGCAAACTCATTACCAGCCACAGTAAAGTGGTTAAAGTGTTTGAGTGATTTGGATTCTGGAATCGTTTATGCAAGTGATATTGTGATGCAATGTATATTACCACATCTTCTTGAAAGTACACAGAATGGCAATATTCTTTGGTGGCAACTTATGTATGAGATGCTACAACATATCAACGCTGAATGGAGCAACGAAGTTAAAATTACTGTGCTAATGGCCACTTGTTCTGCACTTCAAAACCAGTGGGCTTTAGCCAAGAAATTTGACATGGAATTAACAGAGCTATTGATGCAAATTATACATATCTTGATCCCAACAGTATCAATTTACGATGACAATTATCATCAATTCGAGACTTTTTGTGATGATATTCGTTTCCAAGTGATACTTGGTGATTTGATTCCGTCAATATCACTTTCTTTACCAAAACCATGGGAAAATGAGTCTGACAAATATGATTTGCAAGTATGTGATGTTCATAATGTACTATGGGCATCAATTATGGGGTCAGAAGTGGCAATGAAATTGGTGGACTGTCTAAGTGCAGCTTTACATAGAAATCAATTGGGTGTGAATAAATCATTATTGGCTTTGCAATGGAGAAACCCGCTGTCGTTCGTTTCTTTGATAATAAGTGATCTTCTGCCTTGCATGACCTCTAGTCAAGCAATTGTACTGTGTTCTACTATTTTGACTCGGATTTTAAATGTCGATGGATTGACCTCCACTGTTGCTAAATGTTTGGCTCAAGGTATAACTTTTCGGTGGCTATTAAATGAACGCGAGCCTGACTCTGTGTCAATAAAACATGCAATAGCAAGCATAGAAGCTGTGGTATCCAATACTACACCACCATCGTATCAATGCTATCAACAAATTTTACAATTAACTTTGTGGCTTGTACGCATGACTGATTTGGATGATGCAATGCAAAATGTACTTCTTTTGACGTTAAGAAAGCTAGTACGTTCATGGCAACAGTCTCTTACAAATGGTGATGCACAAAAAGTTCAAATATTTGGGCAAATATATCTCAATCAAAATATACCAAAGACACAAGGAATTTACTACCAACTCTGTGGTGTATTTGATAGTAAGCAACACAATAACTAAAATCTGTAAAGAACTTGAAAATAAGCAAACAATCATTGTGTTGGTGTATATTGTTTTAATGAAAGATTTGGAGTGTTATTGCTGTGCAATGTCCAATAAAGATAAATCACAAGCAAGTTGTTCCAATTCCGATTCTTCAAAAAGTAAAAAGTCATCACTCATACCTTCTTCAAATAAAAAATCCACATTCAAATCAAGACTCATTTGGTCATTTGATGTAGACTTACGACCAGGTTTACTGTCTTGAATATAATACGGTGAACTCTTGATATGTTTGGCAATATCTTGTACACGGCGACGTGGTTCCAATTCTGGATTTTGTAGTGCATTTTTAAGTGTTTCATTGACAATCGACCAGAATTCCAATTGTTGTTGAATAGTTCTGTTCAATTCACTTGTGATATCAGCATAGCAATTATATTTAATGTGATACACATTTTCAATGAAACACAATTCTTGATGCATCAGAGGAACGTCAGCACTAAACTTTGGTTAAAATAAATTTAAAAGAAATGGCAAACGTGGTTATAATAGATGGATCGGCATGATTATCCCAGCGATCTTTACATTGCTTGGATCTACGAAGATATTATAATGCAGCATTAATACTAAACTTACGTTTTGCCATGAATTAGTTTGGATATTTCAGCCCAATTGATTTCGTTATGGTAATCTTGAAGAATTGTTTTTTGAAGTAACAAAGTTTGTTCACGACTCCATTTACTTTTGTCGATTCCTGGTTGAAGTGATCGGGTCCATTTTTGGTAGCATTGAGTGTCAGATTTCCCAACGACTCTGCCTATTTCCTAACAAGTAATATCTAATTAATTCAACTAAATTATACTATACTTTCCAAGTTAAGTCTGGAAATTTTGTCTTCAATTGTACCAACAACTTTACCTATGAAGCTAATGTGTGAGTGCTATATGGGAATTTTTTTTACTTGTTCTGATGTCCATCGAGTTGATTGCTTGGATAGAGTCATATTTAAATGTGAGCTTTTGTGAGTTTTGTGAGCTTTGGATTGTTTGTAGAGAACTAGAACATTCATTCAAAAATGTGGCAAGATTTTGTGCTGCAGCGTGATAATTTATCAAGGAGCGCTACTACTTTTTAAAATTCTTATTGTACCACTGAATTTCTTTATTGGCAGTAAAAGCTCAGAAAACCCATCAATGCAGCTTACTCTATCGCCTAAAAATCCTATCCCCAAATAAAAACGATCACACGCAACTTGAAGTTCATTATTGCCTTGCATGGTTTCTTAATGTGATATTGTATGCTACAATCCTTCTTCCCATTTGATATGAAAATCTTTTATATGGAGGGTATATGTCGAGAAATTACATCAACTATTTGTGTATTGTGTTTTCAAGTAATGAGTTGAATCCTTGACCTTTTGGCAAATATTGTCTGTATTAAATTTCAGAATATTTCCAAACACCAAATTGTCAACTCAATCAAAGGCTGAATACACTATTTGAATCTGATAACATTTTCATCCCAATTAACTACGATTTTTTGTTACCCTCGTCCATTGGAAGCTAAATAGAAAACTTAATCTATCGTGCCACGTACTATTATACAAATATCGTGTCATTTGCACAATGAAATTGCTGATTATAAAGTTGGCATTGGTATCCCAATGCAAAAAGAAGATTTGATAAAATTCGGCACAGAGTATCTCTATGAAATAAAATATGATGTGATCTATTCGATGGGTTAAGACTTCTATGAGTGAGCGCTTAAAATATATTGAAAGATTTTGTCGAGCTAATTGAACTCTTTTAAAAGTAGTATAGCATTTCACTGCAGCCTGTAGGCAACTTAATTACTATTAAAAGAAAGCAAAAGTAATGGAACCACTTACAACAGCTCAATGTGAATATAAAATGAGCAATCGTGAATCTCTCTGACATTTCTATTAAATGTGGGTGTGTTTATTTCATTAGGAAATTAAAGTTCTTTTCAAAATGGTCTGTAAATATATCGCTTGGTGTACCAAAGTATTCAATGTTTTATACTATTCAAGCAAAGTAATGGTGCATCCAGTAGGAATTACTTCAGGACCTTTAGAGGTTATTCGATCTAAAATTGAAATAGGAGATGGACTCCGAATTTATATAAATATGCAATACTCCATGAGCCTTACAACATTTGCACGTCAACTACCTACCCACTAGAAAGTAAGTTTAATATAAAACTTAATCTATAGTGTAGTTAAGCTAATCTAAGTTACTATGCAATATCGAGTACCCAGCAAAAATTAATTTAATTTAAAGTATGGCATGAGTACAGCAAACGAACTATAGTGCGCTAGGGTACTAAACAAAACTTTTATGTATAGTTTGACACATGAAGTCTGTATTTATCGCGACACAATTAATATGTATTAATACATTATTTACTGTAATGCTCGCGATAATTGTACGATGGAATACCGTAAGCAAAGAAACCATTTTCAAACGTCAAAAATGGAGTAGACTTAAGTCACTTGCAAATAACAATTTGCTGAAGAAGAATAGTCCACTTGGTATTGCAAAATGGCCCCAATTTTTTACTGTTCTGTCAAATCAGTAGAGTAATAATTGAGCAAAACAAGACGCCATAATGCTTAGCTTGAGTTTGTAGTAAATAATGACTTTTGTCAATAATAAGTTAGTTGCTTTCATCATTCGATCTGATGAGTTTTACGATCGTCATAAATGACGGTCTTTTTGATGCATCGTCCGACCAACATAATTCCATTAACTCCACCAATTTTGTTGGCCATTGTTCTCGATGCATCACGTTTGGACGTTTACCTTTGTCTGCAACTTCACGAAGCAATTCGGCTTTTGGCATTGTTTCATCAGCATAAGGAGATTGACGATTCATCATCTCGACAATTACTATAATTCATGATAAATCTATAGTCATAACCTTATAACTTACACATGCCAAAGCTATAGACATCAATCTTTTCTGTATAATTGGTATCTCGACGCATGATTTCGGGAGCTACCCAAGCTGGCGTTCCAACTAGTGCTTTGTTTAATCCAAGTTGACCAGCCAGCTCAAAGTTTGTAATTTTCGCTCGAAAATTATCACTACAAAAACACACTTAGTCGAGATCTTTAATTGAAAGCCATACGTGATGTGAATACTAGCAGCTCGAAGATCACGATGTAGTAATGGTGGTGATTGCTCATGTAAATATGACATTCCACACGCAACGTCCAACAAAATTTGGACACATTGTTCTTGTGTTAAAGTTGTTGAATTTTTGAGTAATGTTGCCAAATCACCACATTCGAGTCGTTCTGTGACGACTGAC
>JNBS01002354.1:0-11482 GCA_002081575.1 Thraustotheca clavata
ACGAGCAAGTTTTTATATTAAGGGTCAAGACAAATCTTCTCATACTGTGGATTCGCTTGCCTTTTGCTCAGAAAGGCTTTATGACCCAAATTGGATGTGTGAGAATTCGGTTGGTTTGGACACGAACACTTATGCAATTCAAATCAGCAAAGGTAGTATTAACTACATTGGAGTGACTAAACGAAAAGAAATTTACATGAATGCTGGTGCTGAAGCAAGATTCACATGGTATATTTCTGCCATTGCTTCTGGGGCTGTGATTATAGTCGCCATAATCATTATTTATATACACAGTCACTTTGCACACATTGATCTTGTATTTAATGCATCAAACTCTGTATTAAGATATTTAAAAGTATCAGATATAAATTTCGTAGTCACTTCTCCATTGGGTTGTATCGATCATAAAGGCATCGACAACATAAAAGTGGACGTTGGTTTACTTCTTTTAAAGAATATGCTTCTCATATCACCAAATGTTATGACACGAGTTTCCAATGCACTCTACTGGTTTATTTATCACTCAATTCCAACAAACTTGCTCAAAAGCTACTACAGCGATACTGTTGGTACAATACTTACTATACATATCGATGGAGATATGATAACACGCAAATCTAGCTACAACACAATCCACACAATTTACCTAGAACAAAAAGATTATTATCGTAATAATCATATTCTAATACAAATGCAATCTATTCTTACGTAATTGTTCAATACGAACAAAACACTAGATCATACACAACGTAAAATAATGAAATTACCGTAATTCTATCAATCTCCGTGGTAATCACACATACAGTATAACAAACAACTACAAAATCTACAGTATTCATTCTATTTTACCAAGTTTTATCACTAGTTCTACTTGTCTAGTACCACACAGGTATTTATTCATCACCCAAAGAGCTCTATTGTTAATGTTTTAATGCATTTTAAGCTTCTACATGCTTATAACAAAAGTCACACACGTCGAGTCAACCTGATCAAAAATCAATTCTTTTCCTATACAAAATTTAACTAGCATAAACAAACTAATAGCAAATTATTACTCTCTTCATTACACGTTTAAATGCTTTACTATATCTTTAGCTTTCTAGAAAACTAAAAAATGATAGTGTCTTTAAAGTACCCACTTGATGCATGTCCGTGCCCCTTCATCCAAAGGATCTCTGGAGAATCTCTTCATGTTGTCAAATGTGATTTTTGGTTTATTAATAGCCGCCTATAAAAACGCATGAAAATTTTGTCTCAGAACCGGACTATAGAAAGCATGTCATTATCGAATTGACGGCGCCATGGACAAGAAAGATACACGCGTCTCATTTGAGAGCATCCGTGGATTGTTCACATATGAACAAACACGTTCTACGATACCTCTTGTGTTTGATCAGTTTGAGAAGAACGTGCCGTCATGGAATACGTTGAAGCAAATGGATCTTTTAAAGCGAAAGGATGTGAAAATTGTGTATTGGGTACGACATGCAGAAGGATATCACAATGCTGCAGAGAGATTGTATGGCACAGAGACGTGGGATGCTTCAATTTCAAAGTTAGATGAGTATTTGGATGCATCTTTGAATGAATTTGGTATGTCCGATGCATATAATCGATCAATTGCTATGGCTCTCGAACGACAAGATGGAATGCCGTTGGATCGAATCATTGTATCTCCATTAAAAAGAACTCTACAAACAGCACATTTGATCTTTCGATTGAATGATACACAATCAAGTTTACCCATTGTTCCTATTGTTGCAATGGAATCATGTCGAGAAACTTTAGGTGTTCATACTTGTGACAAACGAAGTCAAAAGAGCGTCATGATGAAAGCTTTTCCTAAAGTAGATTGGAGTTTGATTGAAAATGACGAAGATATCTTATGGACATCACACCATCGAGAAACAAATCAAGAAATTCAATTTCGATGTCATCAATTTTTAAACGAAATGTTTGATACATTTGAAGACAAGCATATTGCAGTCGTCTCTCATGCTGGTTTTATCCAAAATTGCATGATCATTTTAAACTATCCTGATTATAAACCCACGAACTGTGAGACGATTCCTACAGTCATCCAACGTACAATATCAACTCGTTCTATCATTGCCAAACAACTTCCAGAGTCTGAAAACATGATAGAAATGTCTTCGATTCTAGTTTTGGTACTATTATTTCTGCTATCGTGCAAAGCGTTAACTTATCAGTGTATTTTACCTTCTCAACGTACAAAATCTAGCTAAAATATATCATACAAAACTTTTTCTTATCCAACTGGCTAAAAACTGTTTTACCCGCCATATTATCACGTTGGACAACATGGCGTATGCCAAGATGGCTATTTTAGCGTTGAAAAATTGATTGGCAGGTCATATACTCACTCGATATAGAAGATTCATTTTGCATTCTCTTACGTTGATGGACGAATCTCTTTTTAACCAAGACCCAGTCTTTATGTCATTACATGGAGGCTTTCAAGTTGTTCCTGGTCATTTTAATTACCACACCAGTGCAGATCCAAATTGTATATTTGAACATTTTACTAAACCCCATTCTTCATGGCATGAATTTACAAAAATAATACGAAATGATAATCGACCAAATACTAAAGTACTTTATTTTTTACGACATGCTGAAGGTGAACATAATGCAGCTAAAATTCGTCTTGGTTCAGAAGTATGGTTTCGTGAAGCAGCAATCACAAATGAATATTTAGATGCTCGATTGACTGAAAAAGGAGAAATTGCTGCAAAATTTGCATCTATGCGTATGAAAGAAGAATTGAATAATGGTATGCCATTGGAAAAAGTTATTCTTTCACCATTAAGAAGAACACTACAAACAGGAACAACTGTGTTTAGCGATCAAATTGGCAAAATACCTTTTGTAGCAATGGAACTTTGTCGAGAAACAATGGGAGTACATACTTGTGATAAAAGAAGCCGAATATCGGAAATGAAAAGTTTATTTCCAATGGTAGATTTTTCAGATATTGCAAATGATGAAGATTGTTTATGGCAATCGGATGTAAGAGAATCATTGCATGATATTCAAACACGAGCTGTGGAATTCCTTCGACATGTGTATGATAATGTACCAGAAACTTTCATTGCTATCACATCACACGTTGGATTCATTGGAGCTTGTTTAAGAGTACTCAAACAAACCGAATATCGACTAAACAATTGTGAAATTGTTCCTGTTGTGATTCAATTGCCTGAAAGCTGCAAAAGCCCCAAGAAAACACGACCATTATAATTTAGATAAACTCATAATTGATCTTAAACCGCCATATCATTTTACTAAGCCGCCATTCTAGTTACAGATTTAGTCCCTTGGAATAATACGATAATAATGGGTCAAGCAGCTACTAGAGTTCGTGAAAAGCTACGAGCTACTACCTCAAATGACACTCTACCAACTACAATTGAGAGTAATCCTGTAGCTCAATTAGCAGCAAACAAATCGCCATTGTACATGGAAGATCAAATAGCTCCAGGTGCTGATTGGCATGATGAAAGTTTATCTACCTACGTACGACGATTTCTTGGTGCTTTACCAGAGTCTGAGGTATTGAAATGCTTGATTTCATGTCTTTTAATGATAATCTTATAGACAGAACGTCGAAAACGACAACAAAAGCATGCCTTATTTGTCCCTGGTGTACATAGTCAAGTGCAGTATGTATTGCTTGGTATTTCTTAATGTAATTATGATAATTACATAGATTTCAAGTTGTACATGAAGCTGCAGTAATAGAATTAAAAGCTGCAGATATTGCTACAAGAAAAATTCAAACTTTTTTAAGACGATGTATGTATCGACGTCGATGGAAAGAAATTGTTGGTATATTTCTTTTACGTCTACGTGAACAAGCACGTTTGGAAAAGCTTCGTGATGAAGAAGCAAACACACTTTGTCGATTCCGAGAGATTTTGATTAATGGATTTTCAGCTACTAAAGTATCAGCTCGTGGTCGATTAAAAAATGTACAAATGAAGCTTGTGATTGATGACAAATTTGAAGAATGCTATTTAACATGGACACCATCAGTAAAGAAAGATCCACGATTAATGATCCGTTTGCTCTATCATTTTAGTTTATCGTCTCATTCTTGTGTAGATTTAATTGATAAAGTTGTGCCAGTCAAAAAGACTGAAAATGAAAATATCCCATCCTCTCTACTACGTAAAATCAACTATCGACGTTCACTTATAATTTATGGTCGTTCAATACTTTTAACAAAGTTACCATTGCGTACAATTCTCCAAATACAATCATCAAAAGAACGTGATTTACTCGTAAAAGGATTTACACAATTTCTTAATGACAGTACATATCAAACATTTATGGATCAAAGTGGGGTATTACGAAAAGATAAACGAAGAGCATCTATCACTTACTTTCGCCCACAAGAAGTACCACCACAACCTAAAGAACAGTTAAGTGCTTTAGAACGTCTTGAAAGAGCTGAAAAAATGCACTTACGAGGTCGAGCATCAAATTTTGGTATGGATCTATTAAGTGATGATGAAGATGAAGCTCGTAAATCAAGTTCAAATCACAGTGAAGAAGACACTGCAGCTATTCACCCAATATTCCAACAAGTAGAAGAAAAAGAACCACCGCCATTACTCAAGTATTATACAACTCGATACGATGACATGGAAGTGGAAGAAGGAGCTATTGACACAAGGATTAAACCACCACCGCCAGCTTCATTAATTCATGCTCGAATGGAAGAGGAAGAAGCATCATTATCGTATTTATTTGAAAGCCTTGTGCGATAACAAAAAACAAATTTGCTATTGCATTTTTTGTTTGTTAGTCGGGAATTTGATGCGTAGCTCTTTCATATGCTCGGGATAAATAGGCAACAACGCGATAGAAAGTTGACCAAATACTTGATGTAAATTAGCCAAGACGCCAACGTGGTAATAGTTGATATATCCAATGCAATCTCGCTTTTCACAGTACTCTAATGTTGTCATGTTAAAGATGCAAAGATAGAGATGCATAATGCAAAAGCAAGCAAGAGCAATACCAACGCATGTACTAGCAAAAAACACTGCTGCAATTTGAAAATGGGGTGATGTAAATGAAAGATTTGCTTGAATAAAATCTTGAGTAAGTTGATCAAATGCTGGTGTCAGTAAGTAGGAATAGAGTAAAGCAGCTTCATCCAAACACGTCACAGCACTCCAAAAGAGAAAAAGAATAAAAAACTTGTAGTTTTCAAGGCCAATACACCTACAAACGCATTAGAATTGATATAAAGATGATATCAACTTGTTTAAAAAGACACAATGATGATCCATTTTAGCAATGCAAGCTTCACAAGTACCACAATGATGGGTACGATCTGGTTTTGGCAATTCACATTTACGACAATAACGTTTACGTCCATCATACTTGAGTTCTAAGAGAGAAAGATCATTTTTATCATCTTTTAAGAGATTTAAAGCAGGACTATCGCGTGCAAACACCTTTGCTGTCAATGTTCGATACAATGAGGCACACAAAAGCATCAAAACAAGATGAAAATGTATCCAATGCCATAGAGGAAGATGTACAGCTGAATTCATCGTGAAGCACGTATAGAGCCATATAATTAGCATTCCAATGATCGTAGGAAGTAAGTATCGAGGAGTGCCCTTAAGGAAGCCACACCAACACATCGTAGCAAGTTCAAAATTCACTCGTTTTCTCTCAAATTTTCTCATGATCTCTCTTCTACATAAAGCTCTTCATCTTGACTACAGATATCTTCTACTTATGCATTGCCCATGCTAATATATGCTCACAGAATCATTCTCTTCCTTCTCTATCTTCATCATCATTGTCATCATTATATCATTCCATGTTTCAATTGGCTAAAAATCAACTAATCACTTATTACATTCATTTATAAGGTTCTATTGGATGAAAATTAGCCAATCTAAACAATGCAAACAATGATTTTGCTGGTTGAATATGATTGGGTTAAAATAGACCAATTGAAAAATAATATTTTACTATCTTGTTATTTGTATAAGATTTTTGTTGGCGTGTTTGGATTGGCTAGAATTCTAAACCATTTTATCATTTTCGAATGCACAGTCGAACAACCAGAATGAACAATCGAAGCGCAGCCGATCGCGCGGCATTGTACAATCGTTTATCGGTATATAAGCATGAAAATGAGTGTCTTTTAATATATTAGAACAATGCAACGAATAGTGCAACCCAAGAGCAAACGCAGCGACTTATGGAGGATCAAAATGATGAAAAAATTGATCAATTATCGATCCAAATCGGCACTTTGAAAGATGTACATGCGATTCCACGTGAATAAATGAACTAATGAGCGTATAGCTGACGAGAACAATCAACAATCAAGTGAATGAAGACAATAAATACCTTGGTGATATGGTACATGCCGTTAAATTGCAGCGAAAATGCTCATATTCAAATGTAGGGACGAGACTTTGAAAATACAGAGTCGTTAATGGGGGGAACACTAAAGAAAATGGGAACAATGCTCGAACAAGGAAGTGCCAAGCACATGTGCATTCTTATTGCATTTGTAGTGATCGTATTTGTGCTCATGTACTTACTTATGACAGGCAAGTATTAGAAAAACAATATTTGTTATTGCCAATTAGAACAACTTGACTTCCTTCTTCTTGGCTTGTTGCTTCCACTTTGGAAGGGCATGGAATTCATCACGAGTAGCCCCAAACACAGTCTTAAAGTCTGCGTCCGACAAATAAGCTTCTTTCGATGAGATGTCAATGCCATCAACGCCTGCAAGCAATTGATCATACGTGAACTTTTGACCTGCAGCAGTCACAACAGCAACAGGAGCTGGTGGAGCAATTACATGGCCTTCATGAGGTTCAATACCAGCAGCTTTTTCCTTTTCAGCACGAAGCTTGGCCATTTTAGCTTCATAAGGATCGACAAATGTCGATTGTTCAAAGAATTTTGGATCCCAACCAGAAAAATGGCATGTAAAGATGCTTGGTTCTTTGCCAGAAACAATCATAACAATTGGAGTATCATCACCACGTCCATCACCCTTGGCTGCATGAAGATAATCATGAGCCATTTGAGTAGCTCCACGTTTTTCAGCTTCATTAGCACCAGAACCAACCCAGATGAAAAGAGAGGTGTAGACATCAAGGAGGAAGACATCATCAGCATTTAAATCATCTTGTGCAAAGTCAATAACTTCAGCAGCATCAAAGAAGCCACCGCTGTTGGTACAATGGAACAAACGTGGTTCATGATTAGCTTCAATGCCAGCTTTTTCAGATGGGTAAGCATCTTTACCACCAAGGAAGGACCAGAAAGCACCATCTTCACTGCCTTCAGGAACAACTTGGAGAGATCGTTTATGACGGAGGATCGCTGCAATGTTGCTCGATACACGTTGCTCTTCAGCATTGGAGCCACTACCTTGCCATTCATACACGGTTCGAGGAGTGACGAGGACAAAGCAATCACCAGAATTGAGGTTGGCAGCCACTTCATCGACTTGAGTAGCAAATGTGTTGAGTTCTGTGGTTCCCTTGACGTGAAAAAGAGAAACACCATCGGTATCGTATGAATCTTCATCATCGCGATTCTTAAAGCCTGATGCTTTACCACCCGAATGAACAATCATTTTGCCTTCAAATAGACGGCGGAAATGTGGTGGTTCTTTGCCTTGGATGACACGAACTTGGACTGGAGAACCTCCCATTTCATCATCAAGACGTTGAGCCCACAATGCAGAAGCAGCTTTTTCATCTTGAGAACTTTGACGACCTTGCCAGAAATAAATGACATGAGCAGGTTTGCTTGATGATGGCGTAAAAGTCTGAAGAATTACGTAGCTATCGCCACCGTAGAATTGTCCATACATTTCAGGATCAATGGCAACCTTTTCCATGTCTTCAATGCGCCAAATTGCGACTTCATTTGTACCAGTTTGACCAGCAAACATGTCATCATCTTCAGCAGCAGTGTTGGAATAAAGAGAAGCAGCAGAGGTACCAGCACGAGTTTCAGTAACTGCTGACTTGGATTCGACTTGACCAAAGCTAATTGTGCGTGGAGGATCCCAAGCACGGAAAAGAGACTTAAAAGTAGCTCCTTCAGCACCTTCAGCCACACGAGTAATTGGCGTTTGCGATGAACGACGCGATTGTGATAGATACTTGGTGGCATAAATCATACCATTCTTACGCTCGTCAGCCGAAGCACCTTTGCCGATCCACACATGAAGAGCATTGCCAGCATCGACAATAAACACATCATCTGAGCTCAAAAGTTCCTTCTTGAGAATGCCATCAGATGGAGTGACATCAGTAGTCTTGAGAGACGAACTAGCATCACTGAGTTTAATAAGCTTCATGGCACTACGATGAGCCTTATCAGCAGCATCATCATCAAGACCTTCCTTGGTCACATTAATGTATCCACCAAGTGTCTTCCAGAATTTTTCATTCTTTGGTTCATCATCCAAAAAGGTAATTTGTGCACGTCCGCCACGTTCATTATTGTTGACTTGACGTACGAAATCCAATGCTTTAGCTTTTTCTTGACGATTAGCAGTAGGTCCATTCCACTACAAAGAAGTAAAGCTTAGATATGATATCAAATGATCAAACACATACCACAAAAATTTCAAGACCCAAATCCAAAATATATACATCGTCTTTTGTAAGCGACGAATTCTTTGTAGGTACTTGATTTACACGCACAGTTCGTTTTCCCTTGACTTGGAAGAGAATAGTTTCATATTGATCACGTACAACTTGCTTAAATCCGCTATCAACACCACCAGCAAGATATTCAAGGCCAGTCTTTTTAAAATACGATAAAAACAATTCACTTTCATGTCCTTGGCATTCACGATATTGAATTGGACCACCACCAAGTGATTCATCCAATTCAACTGTTTTGTATGCAGCTACACCACTTTCATCTTGGCTTGTATCTTTACCAAGCCAAAAATGAATATTCCACGACAACGAAGATCCCTTTTGCACGGTCATAAGAAAGATATAACTATCCCCCGAATGCAATTTATGCAAATCTTTCTTAACTGGTACAGGGACCATCTTCTCAATACGCCACGCCACAAGTCCAGGGCGTTGACCAACTCCAACAAACGCTTGTTCCGCCATTTACTTACGCTCTTGACCGCAGATTCTCAAATGACTACGATCCTCACAACATTAATTCTTCCAGGTACAATTCGATTGACAAATACAATCCTTGAACATGTTTTTCTATAGGGTATTATTTTATAAAGGTTTTAACCCTATTCTCTCCTTTGTAAATTTACAAACATGCAACACACGCTTATTTGAATAAAATTCAGCACATTGCAATAAGATACCTATTACATCTAAAAGAGAAAGTCATAGATGAAATAAAGAATAGAATCGAAGAAAAGATACCATGATGTTTGGTGCTTGGGGTGGCAAGTGTAAAATTACATTGATGAGACACTTGAAAAAAGAATCTTTTGTGTGGGATTGTAAATTTCACGTGAAAAATAGTGATTACAAATGTGAATAAAGTGAGGTTTTTGTGATTGGGCATTTGTTTATTGATCAAGTTGGGTAGAAGTATTTTTGTGCATTTGGCTAATAGACAAATATGTGGTTGGCTAAATATTGTTTCACTGGGTAAATAGTTGGCAAAGTGATCTGATTGGTGGATGATGATGATACTTTGTTGGCTATATACATGTATTATGTTTGATATATTGGAGCACATATTAGCGCTATTGGACGCACTAAAAAGACTAGAGATTAAAACTCAGCAAACGGATCCTTTCCATTGTACACAGGCACAGGAGCTTCTTCATTCGAATCAGGATAAGGATCGAAATTCGACGTATCATTTGGAGTGATTACTTTGGGTACAATGGGAGCGACTCCTTTCCTTGCAAGAATAGCTTCCCAATCGACACCAGCAAAGAATTTGTGTTTTTTAATGTCATCAACACCATTCTTAAGACAACCATATCGTTTTGTAAGATCCGCAGTAAGTAAACGCTTGATTAAAGCTTTGGCATTACGATCAAAGTATCGTGGAAAGTTAATTTTCCCAGAAAGAATTTGTTGATAAATTCCCATCGGATCATCATCACAGAAAGGTGGTTGACCAGCAAGCATTTCATAGATGAGAATACCCATTGTCCACCAGTCAACACCTTTACCATGGCCTTTGTTTAATAGTACTTCAGGTGCAATGTATTCTGGAGTACCGCATAACGTGTAAGTTTTAAAAGCAACACGTTTAGCAAAGCCAAAATCCGTGATTTTAATAAATCCTTCTTGATCAAGAAGAAGATTTTCAGGTTTTAAATCACGATAGATAAAATCTTGACTATGCAAATATTCAAAGATTGAAACAACTTGTGTAGCATAAAATTTTGTTGTATTGAAATCAAAACGACCAGCTTTGCGTAAATGAGTAAAAAATTCACCACCAATGACATATTCCAATACCATATAAAGACATTTTGCATCTTGAAATGTGCCTGCCAAATTTACAATAAATGGATGATCCAAACACATTAAAATTGTTTTTTCAGAGATCATGTGTTCTACCTACAACATCATTAAGAAAATTCAATCATTCATCTATGAAAATTACTTGTTGTAAACGAATAATTTCAGCTTTTTTCAAGATTTTAATTGCCCAAAAGGAACCTGTACCCTAGATACAATTCAATACAATTCAACTATCAATGAACTCTACCTTGTGCGTCGCAAAACGAACACGTCCAAATGATCCTGTACCCAATGTTACCCCAAAGTCAAAGTGCGAAATATCAAGAGGACCAGGCAACTTGTTGCTAGGCTTTGGTGGTGTTGTCGATCCTTCGGGGGTTGCCATGTTGCTCTCTCAAGTGAATGCAACTGGACGCCGATACAAAAACTGCGATCGCATCCTCAACGGGCCTCATGCCAAGGGTCGCGACTAGAAAAAAGCATCGAAGGTTTACTAATAGACTCCTCAATTGATCGAAAAACAACGATACAATTAGCTTTCCATGTATTCATTTATATTGCTTTTTCAATTCCTCATTCTCTTCTACATCGCTACGTCCTCTTCATTCTCTTTATTACTTCATATCTTTTTTACATCTCTTACATCAAGAAATGGATCTGAAATTTCGAAGCTTCGTTAGATACCAACAGAAGATAAGTGTTTATGATCATATACAGATAATACGCTTTGATTAACGTTTATCTACAAGCTATGTATGCATAAGAATACCTTAAATTGCTTTTGTTACCTTGCAATCATAGCTTATTATTCGTGTCTTCTCGTCCTGTTCGAAATTTTATTCTATTTTCCAAGCATTTTGATTGGCTATTACTATGATATGATATCACAAAAGATTGTTGGATACAAGATGGAAGATGACGTGTTGTTTGATGCTCTCGAGACAACAAGTAAAGCAATAAATCCAATTGAAGAGAATGGAGAA
>JNBS01002356.1:0-10559 GCA_002081575.1 Thraustotheca clavata
GTGCTACAGGGAAAAGTGCGAGTGAAATGCTGAAAATTGTAAAAGAAAGATTGCTGCATTCCTCTGATGAAGAGCTTGAAATTGCTGCAAAAGAACAAGCGAAAATTACACAGATTCGACTTGGAAAATTGGACATGTAAGGAAAAAGTTCAAGTGTGATTGAGATTTATAGATTAGGTAAAAGTTCACGACTCTGATGGATATCGTTTGCCTTGAAAAGTAAGCTCATCTCCAGTAACACTGTAAAGTCGATGACTTAATTCTTGACATCGTTCTGTGATTATTGGTAGAGCCATGGTGGCCTAATTCAGACTGAGAAAAATATTCGCATAAAAGTAGCATCAAACCCATGTTTCAAATATTACAGGAGTCCATTCAAGTGGCAGTGCAATGTGCAATTTATGGAGTAACATCTGATCTAGTTTGTTTGCCATTGTTTTGAGTTCATTTCCTAACCAACTTTGATGAACAGAGCGAAGTAACTAAAAAACATTATCGGTTTGTGTCATTCAAAAAAATTACCCCAAGAATTCGTTCGCGCAGCAAAATTACTTGGGCAGCTTTTTCCCAGTGTAAAAGTGCTGTCTGAAATAGCTCGGGTTCTTCTTGCATTGCGTATTTCTCCAGCATACTTAATTTTAAGTGATATGGCATATCTAAATCAGCCCAAAGCTAATTTTCGTTGGTAAATTTGCTACATATATAAGAAAATCAAACCTGCTCTAATCGTGATTGTAGTGGCACACGTTGACCATCGCCTAAATTCATTGTAGGAGCTCGATGTAGTTTAGCTTTTGATGGCGAGGTGCTTGATGATGCCTCGTTCTCATTTTGTATGGCTGTTTGATTGATTTGCTGTGGTATTGAAATTACAGGTTGGAGTTCTTTAGTTTCTTGTGGTGCAGCTACTTGCCATTCCCATGTCATGGCATTCTTCTTTCGTGCTTGACTACGTGCAAGAGTTCGATGTCCAACAGGTAATTTTTGTTGGTGATTTCTTAAGTTGATTGTGCCAGTAGTTGAGATTGAACGGGTCAACTAAGCTCAAGATAAATTCACCATTAAATTAATGACCAAACCTTGCGGTGAACTAGTTGATTAAGCCGGACGTCAAGAAGTGTAGTTGGTCTTGAATTTATGAGTGCTCTTCGGTATTCCATTAAACTATTTTCCTTCGGTGGAGCCACAGTACTACCAAAGTTTGAGTAGAGTTACTAGTCTTATAGCAAACTTTATATGAACAATAGGTGGGTCCACTGCATTAATAGTGGGTAAAACTGGGGCTGAAGCTGCGTGATCACGACGGAGACGTTCTTTTATTGCTGTTTGACGTTGAAAATACTCTTGATCACACCGTCGACGTCGATCATTGAGCAATTCACACCTAGTCAAGGTAACATTGTGAAAATATCATTATTTACTTTTCATCTCCTATAGAATTTGCTTCTCCAGGCTTTCGTTCTTGTCTATCGACCTATGAAATCATGCAAAAGTTTATGGTACCTTTCTTTCCACGCATTTAACAATGGTGCCAACCGAGAATGCAATTCGGAATAGTCTGGCAATATAGTAGTAAAGTCCCATAATTGTTTTTCACTTCGATGATGAAGCTCCATTGTACATCGAACTCCCATGTCCATGAATATTTTGGGTCGTTCCTACGCTTAAATATGACATTTCACAGACAAGAATTGCCATACTTTCCACTCGCTAATAGCAGTCACCGGTCTACTTGCTGCATCATCACCTTGACGAACAATAGTTCTTCGTCTAGGTCGCTTTGATGCTACATCATTTGCTCGAAGTGTAGCTATCACTGCCAACACTTGAGGATGGCGATTCAAAAAAGCTTTTTTCTCGCTCAAATCCTCATTCATAGCCCTCACTGGAGCTGGTTTTGTTGATGGTACAACTACAACTATTATTTCGGCCTTTGTTTTGGTCTCAATAATATCTGCAGTTTGATTGTTGATAGGAACCTGAACTGATTCATGAGGTTGCTCTTGATTTTGATTCCGAAGCATTCGTTGTAATTTTTTTGGACCTTTGGCCTCAATATTGTCGACATCTTTTAGCAATACATCAATCACATTGAGTGGAGTTTTTCGTGATTTGGGTTTTGCTGCCAGTCTAACCAAAATCAAATATTTCTTTAAGATATATCTTACGGGTTACGTTCATGCTCAAAAGCTTCAAGAACTTGTTCTTTAATACGATCAACATTGCATTTACGTTGTATTTCTACCAGACACATTGTTTGCACACGATGAAAGTTCGTATCAGTGTCAAAAACTCCCTACACTAAATCAGCTAAAGAATCATAATTATCAATCTATACTTGATGATCTAAATCGTGTTTTTTCTTTCGGTATTTTGCTTCGATATGTTCTGTGATTTCTTCTACTTTACTTTGAACACGATTCATAACTTCATCACGTTCTTCAATTGTTAATCGATCAAGTGATGTATCAAGTGGATCAAAATAAGCACTAGTTTTGTTTTTACATTTCCATTTTGCTTCAAAAGCCATCATTTTATTCCGTAGGATTACGTCAGGAAGATGCTTTTTGTTACTTGCAGTGGTATTTGCATTTGTGCCTTTTGTTGAATCAAAAAAAAAATCTATCAATTGGATTACTTCAAGTATGCACGCTATACCTGATACCATCTTTATTCATAAATCGTTTTTGAGCCTTTTCTAGTCGTTCTTGAAGTTTAAGAGGAACTCGCACAGGTTCTAAAAGCTGTGATGCACGAGAATCTTGTAGCTTTGACTTCAAGTCCATGCTCTATATCCGTTTCAGGATCAAGTGTATATACTAAATAAGTAATGATAATGGAATCAGTATCAGGTCCCCCTTTGTACAGTGGATGGAATATCGTATGGCGAGTCAATGACAAAAACACAAAAGACACAAAAGAGCTGACAACGCTGTACGTAGAGGCGTCGACCTCTTTAAATAAGGAAACTAACTAAAGAATGCAGAGAACGAAAGATTAGTATCCTTCGCTTTCAAGATAATGAATGAGATAGTCCATAGACTCTGGATACGACAATGTGTCGTATTCTGACGGCATGACATTGAAAAACGGATTAGATGAAGGGTATGGATTAGGATACATGGCAAGTTCGTCCTGAACGATAGTTTTTGCCCGCAATCCTCGATTACGACGTGCTAATTTTTCTCTGTATTTTTGAGCATGAGTTTGTGTTTGGCGGATAGTCCGTGTTTGGACAACCTCCGCGATAGCTTTCCATGGCCCGTTAGGGTACATTTCAATTGCTTTTAAGAATCGGTCGTGTTCCTCCTTTGTCCACGTGCCCTTTCCCTCGACAGGCTTCATCAAGTCCATTTCAGATGAAGAAGAGGACGAAGAAGTAGTGCTGCGAGGGGATGAAGATGAATCAACCACCATGTTCCAACCAAAAACCAAAACCAAAAATGAACCAGAACCACCACAATCACGCCACTTGAACAAACCCGTCTATCCCCGTCACAAGCATGTCGCGTACACAGTTCAACCAAACTTATCTTTAGCACTCCATTTTTCACCCGATTGCAATGTTTAAATGACAATTTGCCTTCAAGTACACACTGCTAACTCATAACACTTTGAGAAACTCATTTTCATACACTCGTTTTCAATCACTACACTAGATAAATTCATATATTTTTGCACATCATGAACCAGATTCCTCTGATACAGCTAACTAAAACACAAGATGGACGATTACCCCTTATTTTGCCTTCGTGTTCTAACTCTTGTAAATAGAAGCTACAATTGAGCAGATGGTTATGCTTCAACACGTCAAAAGAGTAAAGAAAACTTCCGTGGACGAAATCACAAACAGAAACTACTTATATTTGCGAATTTGCCTTGAGTAGCCAAAATAATGAATTGGTCATTTTAATAAGACTGTCGGACCTTGAGTACAAGCATGATATGATGTAAAAAAGAGGCGATCAAGGTAGAATCTCTTGGTTAAGAGTACTGGCGGTAGAACTTGAGAGTTACCAAATTATGAAATTCGGACAATGTAGGAGCTTATGGGAAAGTAATATTTGTATGGCATTTGCATACTGGGTTAGAATACTTGTATCGCATATTATTGCTCAAAATATGATTGTTCCATACTCAGGTGGGGTGCTAACGTAAAACTTACACTATTCAGTCAGCCGATCGGTAAATGGGAGAAAAGTTCTTGAAAACCAGATCTCACTAAGTCACATGGAGAGCTATTTGTTCGTTTTAATTCTGCGATAATCTTTACCACAATGACAAGGTAAATAGCTTTTTATTTACCCATTTTCTAATTGAATATTTTGATGATAAAATCAAGCGGGATCCGTACGATTGGGTTTATTTTTCAATGATTTTTCCAGGTGCAAACAACTCTTTCAAATGGGCAATTTTTACCTGACAAGCTTTTGTCTGTACGTTGCATAATTAGTTGGATTAAAACTAGTCAAACCATCACATTTTTAAAGAACGTCGCGTAGAGACATCTATTAACAACACAAACAAGCTCACAAGCCACAGCCATATTACGGCAAACAGTGTTGCATACCCTTTGTAATCGAAAGTCTCTCAGTGTGCCAAAATTCGCAATTCAGGCAAGCTTACCAATTGGCATGTTGAGAGAGTGTTGAACTAAGAGAGCTTTCAATGCTCTCTTTTTTTTAGTATTCTCTTCATACAGAGTGGTTTTCTCTTTGGGAACGTGCGTGAATTCGCTGGCATAGCTTAGTTTCTATTCACGATAAACTAATCATCTTAGAAAAAGTCTCCCTGCAAATTCGGACTTTTAAAATCTTATCATGCAAATAATTTCATTATTTCCACGATAATCAAAATGTTCCGAGTTTCAATGTGACTGAGTGAGGTTACGAAATATTGTTCGCGTTATTGAATCTTCGTAAACATTAACCTTTATCGTTGAATCAGACAAGATTCTTTGGTAAAGCCGAATTCATTGAACAATTTAGTCTTGTCTGTTTTGTTGAATTTATGATTAAGAAGTTATTTCTTTCGTAGTACTGATATAAACCAAGATATGTCACTGTAGACGGGAAATTAGAGAGCGCATAGAGAAGAGAGAAAAATCTATCTAAAGATTACCAACATTTGGCTGATGGGATTATCAGAAATGCGACATACTATCAGCTGTCGACACATATGTTGACTTGTACTGTTGGATGGTGCGAGACAAGCCCTGCAAACGATTACCAGGATACAGTTAAATGGGGTAGCAATAGTTGTGCAAGTTGTCCTTTTAAGAGTCCCATCCATGCGTGATCTTTGCCAGCGAGTATTGTCATCTTGGCACTTTAAAACTCGACGTGTGTTACTCAATGCTATCAACTGATGAAGATCCGATGCTAAAAGGTGTCGAAGGCAAAGGAACTTGGACAAAAGAGGAACATGAACGTTTTTTACATGCAATGGAAGTATATCCCAATGGTCCATGGAAATCTATAGCTGAGATGATTGCAACTCGCACAATCCGTCAAACCCAAACCCATGCTCAAAAATACCGTGAAAAGCTAGAAAGACGCCGTCGTGGTCTTCGTACAAAAACAGTATTCGGCACGACAAACCTTTCAGTGCAAGGACATTATGTTCCTCCAACCACATCCTTAAACATGTCGCCAAATTCCTCAAGCGTTGACAATGATTTCAACCCATCAGACGAATTGGATTCATTGCCAGGACTTCCTGATTGTTTAGATTTTTTAATTGAATTGCTTGATCCAGTTTACAGTGTCAATTGTTAAACCAATTGTATAATTAATTTATAAGTTTTTCTTAATTGAAACTATTGAGCATCTTTTAAACTTCAGAATCTACCGCCAAGCACCCACACCCCAACCGCATCTGCCTCGGCTCATGTCAATGCAGCGTTGGTACCATTTCAAACATAATTCCGGGTGGCGTCCAACGCTTCTTTGGACACTTCATCCACTACGGTTGACATTGTTTTGGGTCATTGTGATCGCTTATGCCACGTGCTTGTATCAATAGTTTTGGACCAAGCTGAAAGGATCATATCTGCGACTCGTTCGTGTAGTTTTTATTACGTTAGGCACGGTACAACGCTAGTGAATGTTCTCCAAACCACCGATCTGAAAAAGAGGCACGTCGTATACAAAAAAAAAGAGACCTACGTGCGACATATTCGTTGGTGCGGACCCAGCCGGTCACCTCTCGTACCCACGGAAATATCGCAGTACTACACATGTGTAATCTGAGTACTTTCATTTTTCATTTCACCAGTCTCAAGGCACATCGTCCATGGCATCCATTTCGTTAACCCCGCATCCAAAAGATAACGAAGCAGTAACATTATCACCTCAGCAAAAGCTCAGTAATTTAATCGAGACGTCGACAACAGCCCCATCAACTGCAGCCAGTACACCAACAGCAGCAATGGACGATGCACCTAAACCAGTCGAAGGCAAAGGAACATGGACGAAAGAAGAACACGAACGCTTCTTAACTGCAATGGAAATGTATCCCAATGGCCCATGGAAAAAAATTGCAGAAGTTGTCAAATCCCGTACTATTCGACAAACACAAACTCATGCACAAAAATACCGAGAAAAATTGGAGCGACGACGACGTGGACTTCGTACAAAGCATGTTGTTCAAAATGACATGGCATTGCGTCCTTCACCATATATTCCACCATATACCCCACAGGTTGATTCGTATTATTCCAATTACCAAAGCCCATATCAGCACCATCCAAGTCCACACCACCATGTGCCATCGCATCCCATTCATTCTCGTCAATACGAACCAAGTTATGTGTCTCCATCGTATCATGAACCACATCAACATTATCTTCCACCACCACCAGTATCGACTTTACCAACGTCCTCATTGCCATCAACATCTCATTACTCAAATTCGGCATCAACTTCCACTTCGCATTATGATCATCCACCCCTCTCTGGCAGCCTCAATTTACTTTGGGATCCGATCAATATGCATCAAAACCGTGCTCCAGCAAGTACATCCCGAACTGTGTACAACTTTGCTGAATAAATCTATTGCAAACAAATCCTTTAGACAAACGATATTTATTATCTGACCTTGTAACATACACAATCAATGCTTTCTTGTGTAGTCTTTCGCATGTTAAAAAGAGGAGGGTTTCATTGACACGCTTAAGTATTGTCTCAATGTAAATAGGATTTCGTCCTGTTTCTGTGATCACGACGTCGCTTCTACTCTTAATAGCGACACCACTGCTGGATATTTGATTAAAATCCAGCCACGTTCCTCTTCATTCAATTGCGACAAGATTTTGCGATAAAATGCGGGACATGATCCATTCGTTTACGTTTACGACGACGGGCATTTTGTTTTGGTGATTGTAGTTGGATTGCAACCCAATATCAGTGCGAGTTCAACGGGCTACGGACGACAAGTTGTGAATTGTACTTGGGTGAGGTTGGCTTGTCGTGTCCCAACAGTAGCAAAGACATTCGTATCAATTAGTCCCGTCGTCTTTGCCATTGACAAGCTACATTGGATTACTCGCTACTTGTTATTTCTTACTATGTATTTGCATTCATCTTGTTAAATGTAATGATGTCGAGTCCACCAACTCAGATGTCGACCAAGATCTGATCATATTTATTGAAAAATGGCCCTGTTTATCCTTCCTAAATAGCGTCTCAAGATTGAAGCCAACGCACAAGTTGATGGCTTCTTTAAAAGCACATGTCTAAACGTAGTCATTTAGTAAGAAATCCCAGAATTGCATTTGCTTCCCGATGCTTCATTTGATCCAGGACACTGCAGTCGAAGGAAAAGGTACATGGACCAAAGATGAACATGAACGTTTTCTAAATGCAATGGAAATGTTTCCAAATGGTCCATGGAAAGCAATTGCAGATGCAGTCGGGACAAGAACTATTCGTCAAACACAAACTCATGCACAAAAGTATCGGGAAAAACTTGCACGACGTCGACGTGGTTTACGCACTAAACATATTTTACAACCAGAAGAACTCAAAGAATTAAATAAAACTCCACGTAAACATGAAGAAGAAGAAAGTGGTGGATGGAGTGATGAAGGTGAAGATGATATGGCATTGCCACCATTGCATGATTGTCTTGATTTCCTCATTGGCGTCATGGAACGGGATAATACCATTGTACGCATGTAAAGTCAGTCGTTTGTTATTTATTAAACCCCACCTGATGTAATCACGTACACCTTTTCAATACCTTTTCTTTCTACCTCTACTAAATCCTTTTTTCTGATGATACCAATCACAAACTCTTTTTTTTCTGCTGATACCAATTTGTATTCTATCACACCAAAATTTTCAAAAATTTCAACCTTTTCTTGCACAAATCCTCTCCCTTTCCACTCACAATGAAATTCGATCTATTATAGCGATCATTTCGCTCTAAAATCAACATAAAGATTCAATCTTGTCATTTTAACAAAATGATTCTTTTATGAGTTGATTTGGATGTTTTGCACGAAAAGATTCATTACGTTTTCAAGTTCTTCAAGTTGAAGTGCAAGTGACATGTACATTTGACTCGACTATAACAGTCTTTCTGCATGTCAAGTTCGTGCATGTGACGTATATAAAGCCTGTCATATTCACTTGAAAATGGACACAGCGTTTGTCATAGTTGACCAAGTGAACCAAGATGGGCTAGTGCTCTATGCCCAAAATGATAATTGCCACAAGGTATTTAATGGCTAAAGCTTCTCTTAATGCAATTGCAGTGTGCACTAGGACGACGATTTCCTGCCGGCTGCAATGATTACAATTGTACGTTCGTCGCACAAGACAATGTTTACTCTTTTGACACGGTGTATCCATGGAATTTAGAGCTACGTGATGAAAATGAATCTACTGTACAATTGTTTGTACTTGGTGCTTAATAAAAAATTTACAATTAGGTATGGACGTTGAGAAGAATGTTTGAAGACACGGCGAATTACACGATGAATGTGCAAATGCAAGGCACGGATGTATCAGTTGTCTTTAAAACAATTGTCGAACCTAAACCATCGTATGCCTTCTTAATCTTTGGACTCTTTCTTGTTCTTTGGTTCCTTTCATGCTTTGTCGTGTTTTTTTATCAAAAGCATAAGCGAGACAATGAGTACGATAGATACTTTTCACTTCAACCTTTTATTCTGAAATAGGCAACAAAACCAAGCTAACCTTCATCAAGATTTAGTCCCTGCAGTTGCTGATGATTCAGACCACCCGTTGTTAGAACAAACTCCACAAAAGAAGCCTCGTGTTGTGTGTTTGGATGTTTTTCGTGGAATTACAATTGTAAGCATGATTTTCACCAATTTAGGTGGTGGCGGCTACTGGTTTTGGTCCCATGCTACATGGAATGGTCTTAACCCTGCAGATTGTGTATTTCCTTGGTTTGTTTGGATTATGGGTGTCACGATGAACATTGGCATCAAATCTCATATCAAACGTAAAGTTCCTCACTGGAAGCTACTATTGACAAGTTTTTGGCGTGGGATTAAGTTATTTTGTCTTGGTCTTCTCGTAAACAATATCCACGATCTGTCAACAGGGAGAATTCCAGGTAATACATACGTGCAATATCGTCACCTGATCACACATCCATTAGGAGTCCTTCAAACTTTTGCTTTTGCCTATTTCGCCGTGACTCTAGCTATTGTCGCAGGTCTTTACTTTGGCTCTCGCTCGTATCTTGGTCGAGTGGTAGAAGCAAGTATCATCATAATATACGCACTCGTTTATATTTTCATCGTCTTCTTTCTACCTGTACCTGATTGCCCAACAGGGTACTTTGGTAATTGCTTCCTTGTCATATTAACTAACTCTTTATTAGGACCTGGTGGGGATGGTGATGATGGGCTCTATCGTGATTGCCCTGGTGGTGCACACCGTGTAGTTGATCGGTATATTTTTGGTGATGCTCATATGCTTGGTGGTGGCACTTTTAGTGGGGTTTATGGCTCACCTGGTCCATGGGATCCAGAGGGATTTCTCAACTGGGTGTCTGCTTCAGTTCTTGCGTATTTGGGCTATGTTGTAGCTGGTGGCTTTCTTAATCAAGAATGCTGGGTAAAAACAATCTTTTTCAATAATACTAAGTTGTTATTAGAAACGAAAGACAGCTATGCTGGTGGTTCCTGGTGTCATCACTGGTTTAATTGGCCTCATTTTATGTGGCTTCAAAATCAACGATGGCTTTATTCCCATCAATAAAAATCTATGGAGTGTCTCTTTCGTCTTGGTCACTTCAGCATTAGGATGTTTTGGCCTTGCGTTTATGTATCTCCTTGTTGACAAGTTTAAAATTTGGTCTGGTATTCCATTTTTATATGCTGGCATGAATGCTATTGTGCTTTACGTTGGGGTATTCACCTCTTTCTATGAACAATTTAATCTCTTCATATAGCATGAAATTTTAAGTGGATATTTTCCTTTTTCCTACGAACATGTCAATACCCACACTGCCCAGACAATTTCCAATTTAATCGGTTGTGCTTGGTATACTCGTATATCTTCGTATAATGTATGCTATAC
>JNBS01002357.1:0-10103 GCA_002081575.1 Thraustotheca clavata
CAAAAAGTGACTTTGCTCTTGAGGTGTGTTTTGTTGTACTGGTTGAATATTGGATTGAATTTCATTGAGTCTAGTGATGATTTCTTCAACGGATGGACGATCATTCGGATCATTTGCCCAACAAGCTTGGACAAGACTTAAAAGTTCAATAGGCCATTCATCTCGGTTGGAAATTTCAGGTCGGACTTCACCACGTGTAATTCGCGAGCATAACTCTTTTGTAAGCCTTTCATAAAGGCGTGGTCGAGGGTCCATCATTTCAACAATTACTAAATTTCAATTAGTTGCTTTTCAATTCCCAACTTACAGATTGCAAAGCTATAGACGTCGACTTTTTCAGTGCAAGTTGATAATGCCTGTAAACATTCTGGAGCAGCCCAAGATGGAGAACACCCGATCGAATTAAAATTGCTTTGAAATCTTCGTGAAAACTCAAAGTCCGAGATTTTTGGTTCTTTGTCGCGACTATCCACCACATTAGAAGAGCATTATAATAGCAAGTACGTGATCCAGATACTACTCGCCTTGATATTGCAATGAGCAATACGAGGATTTTGTCGGTGTAAATGGTTAATTCCCAATGCAACTTTTGTGAGGATTGTCAATTTTTCAGTCAAAGTCAAATTTACTCTGCTGATATAGTCTTTTAATGTACCCTCTTCGGGGCACACAGTAACAAATGATCTAGTAACAAATATTAAGCTAAACAACATGAAGCATTTTACCCTTCATTTGGCTCTTCACAAATTCCAAGAATTTGAATAATGTTTGGATGAGGCATTTGGTTAACGAGGTTACGAAGTTGATTTAATCGAACCTCAGTAACACGATTTCTTAAATGAATTTGTTTCACAAGTACGTTTGTTCCACCACAATAAGTTGCTTGAAAAATACGTTCCCATGGAATTTCACCAGTTCCTATTTCGCGCGGAAATGTCAGATCTCTTCTTTGAATTCTGTGAGGTGTGATTTCATTAAGAACTTCCATAATAGTTTTGTTTAGACAGTACGTATCTCTGCCGACTAAAAGTTATTCAGCCCCACAAATTTTAAATGCAGCTGAATGACTGGGTGAAGTTTAACAATCTACACAACACATCACCTCAATTGGAACTTGATTTACTGTGATGTCGTGAACGCTGTACCACACTGATTTCATGGCGTTTACTTCCTCAACCATACAAAGTTCAAGTTATTAATATTTCATATATTGGGTGGCTTTATTCTACGTTTAACAATTTATAGAGGTATTTACTGAATATTTATCTTTGGAGTATGCAAAAATTTGAATTTTTTATTCATTGTCACTGAGATTAGCATCTTCCACATGAGCAACACTTTCAGCCAAATCAAATTGTACCAAGCTGTTCAATAAAGAGCTGTCAACTTCACACATAGCATCTTCAGTTGTATTTGATTCACAACACAAATTGTCCAACCCACATCTTTTAAAGCCCTTTATAATAATAGAAGGCTTAACAAAGTTCCAAGCATCAGAAATCCATTGCACGAGCGCATCAATGAATGGAGCTTTTAGAGTAAACTTCACAGTCGAATCACGATTATGTAGCTGCATTGTAAGATTATCGATCCATTTTTTTCGCACTTGGTTTTTAAGTGTATGGTTCCAAGTTAAATCGGCCGGTTGTGCTACCCAAGTGTACCCTGGTGGTTTTTTCTTTAAAATCACATTTACTCATTCGCATAGGACACGACACGCTTGGTCCAATGAGCACTGAAGTCGTCCCACAATAAAGTAGTTTTTTATCCATGTTTGTGCTTTGGCTGAAATGAAATTTTAACAAATCTAGATAAATTTGTTCGTACCACCTTGCACTTGATGACCCATAAAGCTTAACATTTGTGAGTATTTTCTAGATGCCTTAAGCTTTTTCATAATATCTTACCAAATCCTTGACGACTTGAAGTGTTCTCGTCCGTAATAATTTTATCTTTAGACTTAGAATCTTTGACCACAAGAAACAATGGTAGTTTTTCACCATCAGATTTTGCCAAAAGCATTGCTGTGATGCGTTTTTTCAACTCCCGCGCACTTTATCCATACAAACGATGCACCTTTTACATCAATTGTTATTGAAGGAATGTATTCATAATCAACACCTATTGGAATATTATGTGGGAGATGTCCTAAACGCGGATTCTTTTGCAAATCAGCTGGATTAGCAGGATGGTGTACAAACCTTTAATGTATAATAAATTTTTGTATATTATAAGAATTGATTTGCAACCACAGATTACTTGAGCAAGATGGTCGCCCATAAAAGCTCGCCCAAGCAACAATCCGCTTGGACGGCCCAACTTAAAGCACTCAAGAAAGAAGAGAAAATTACCTTCAATGCAAATGTCATTTACATATGAGCAGAAGTATCATATCATTCAACACTACGGCGAATTGGGTATGATAAAAACAATATCAGTATATTTTCATGATACAATTGGCACAACTCGTGAGAATATACGTAAGTGCATTTCTTCTTGGACAAGTAAGCAACGAAAGCGTATAACATGTTTGGACCAACATTACAAATTCAAACATCATCAGAACTATCGTCCCGTCGGCTGTGGGCTTGTGCTACCAAACGAGGCTGAAGAACAAATCAAAGTTTGTTGTTGAGCTCCGTTCAGAAGGTGTGCCAGTGACAAGATTAGTGTTGCGTTTAAAAGCAATTGAAGTAGCCACAGATTTTGGTATTACACTGGCTTTTCAGCATCGAATGATTGGATTAAACTTTCGTAATTCGACATGAACTATCACACCGTTGTCGTACTCGAAAGGGGCAATCAAAAATCAAAAAAGGCGAAGAAGTGTTGGCTATTTTCCAAGATGAAGTTGCAGCTCTATGTGCACAGTACAGCATCAGCACTATCTACATTTGCGATCAAACAGGTAATCACAAGTTTAAAAGTAATTTCTAGGGTAACGTTATTCCTCACAAATTTGCTTGGTTTTGTACTTTAAAATTGTTGATTGCACAGATTAATTGTAGGATTATCGTTCTCAAACAATGCTGTGAGTCTCCAATCAACTTGATACGAAATGACATGTTATGCGCTATTTTCACTACAATTCACTATGAAAACGTTTCAATAGCCAAGTCAATGCAGCCAAAGGCAACGAGAAAGTTTTTTGATATGATAATCCAATTGCATTAACATTCTTACATTGATCAAGCTTCCAATTTGTAATAGAGTGTATTTTGAAAGTAATTAATAGGTCTCATAACCAAAGTCTGAACAATAAATTAAAATGAACGAACATTATAGAAAACATAATCAATATTAAATCACCACGTTCGTTAGATAAAGCAAGCATTTTGCGATAAAGATTAGTTATGTACAAAAAATAGAGATATATCCAAACGCATTGACTTATATTCGAAAATCTAATATGTATTGGAAAAATATTGCAAAATACAAAATATATAAATTAAAGGCTTTCTTGCGAAAATCAATTCGGTCGTTGGCGTTTCTTTGATTTAAGTATCGATTGGAACCAAACATCGCATTGCGCAGGTACATATTACGATCGGTTGCGATACAAGTCTCCAAAGCCTCTTGATATCGTTTTTGTGATTCTGTACGTTTTGTCGTCTCTGCTTCTCGCATTTCAACATAGCGTGCAAGAACACTTTTATAAATACAATGATCTTGAGCACGTAAATGCATGGAGATGTGAAAACTTGTTAAACTGAACGTAAGTCTTTGAACAATATTACAATTCATTTCACTCCATTCGTAGGTTGAATACGATATCAAACACAGGAGCAAAGTCCACCAAAAAAATTTCCCATAATAACTCGATCAAGCAAATATTATGGGTTTAAGTCCCATTAATCCACTGGAGATCGATTTGTTTCTGCCTTCATCGACCGCATCAAGATAACCATTAGCAGGATTGCTTTTCGGTGTAATACAACGCAAATGATACTGAGCACCGATGTAACCTTTATCGGCAATTAAAGCATGACTATTTGAAAATGAAGTTGATAATTCACCATGATCAGGTAATCCAGACTTTTCCAGCATATTCTTACGCATACTTCCTCTTTTCAACATTATTGTTAGGTCATGACATAAACTTGGATATGTCAACAGCTAAAATTGGTTCAATTAGTTTATCGTCTTGATAATCATTTTTTCGAACACAGCGGTTTTGTACCCAAAATTAGTCGCATGTTTAGCCCAAGTTTGATAGTGCTTCAGAACAGTTAATGCCAAGAACATAGCATCCTTTGCAGTCGTCTTTGACTTAAGTCCAGAACTAGCGCGCCACGAGCGATTCAAATCGTGTTGTACATTGGTCTAAAGAATGTCGAACTCACTTATTGTAAAATTTGTCTTAGTTCGTATTGCATCGCGTTCTCGTTCGTCGAAGTACTTCGATATTATTGGTGTCATTCTCAATTACTCGTTCCACTACACGGGAGTGGTTATTGTAGAATCGGTCCAAGAAAACTTCTTTGTGAGCAGTTGCTCTTTGCAGCGAGCCAAGAACACGAGATACTGAGAATTCATTTGCACTGTCAGAGCTAAAATGAAAACGAAATAAGCATCGATATGTTTGCAGTACTATTGATAAATGGATTGCGTTCTTTTGTTGTGTGTTTCTTTCGATACATGCGTGCATCGAAATCTGTGTATATTTTATTGTCCTATATATTAGTGGGGTTATTCACGTAGAATATAGGCCTTCTGTATGCAGTTGCTTTTGATGTATAGTAGATGACTGTCTCGAAAATCTCAATGTCGCTGATGTCCTTAAAGATCAGTTGATATCCAGAAAACATATACATATCGCACCACTACGACACCAGAGCGACAAGTGATTGGACAAACAATATTTTTTGCTTTGTAATTGTATAAGCGCATAAATTTGCGTGTTCATTGGTAGATATTGGTAGATGGTTACGTCGGTTCAGGAGCATATTTTTAACATTAGCATATATGCTATTTTATTGACCAAAATTAGAATATTTAATATTCCTTCATTTTCGGATTGTCTGCCATGTAAGCACCAACAAAGGAGATTATACAGAAGCCATTCCTTGCCGCATCAACTCGACGATTGTATGCAACTTATCAAAAACAATTCAAGGAAACTGTAAACGCTATAAGAACAACATTGACCCCGTGAATGCCACGTCGGACATTTGTACTGATTTTTTCATCACTTATACTCACTTGGCCGAAAGCCACGCACCGTCGATACAGCAAAGATCGCTTGTGGCTTTTTTCAACGAACACAACATACAGCCAAACCAAGTACAAGCCAAAGATTAAAAAAAATGTGGTTGTTTTGCAAAAATTCAATCGTCAAAACAACTTGGAAGAAGAGCGAAAAGCTCACATATTAACTGTTCATGAGCTCTCGTTGCAACTAAATAGTATTGCTGATTTAAACCTGTTTGTTGACTCAATACTAAGGTTATTGTTTACAGCATGTTACGTTAGCTGCTTCAGAAAGAGTAAATTGCTAGCTCTTAAGTGGTGTGACATTAACTCTACTAATTCGACTATATATATTTATACAATTGTTAAAGCAGTGGTTCAATCTATTCAAATAGTGGTGATGCTGAATGAAATTAAGTCTACTCAACAACAAATGATAACCAACGAGCTAGTAATTATAAGACCCATTCCAACAGCACAATAAGGGAAAGATGCATGGCATCAGTGGTTTAATGCAGACCCTCAAAATGGCTTTGCAAGAATATGTGGAATGACTGCATTGTATCTTCTGTACATGTTTGTATAACTTCATATTTTATACATCGAACACTATACAATGTAAAATGTATGTGGTGTAAGAATATTGCATGTAACGCTAAATAACCTTATGTATACAACACTATACATTACATGTTGCATATTGATGTTTGTATGCCACACATATTCCTATACACATACTCAATATGTGTTTCACCATATAGCAGGGCTTCAAGAAAAGTCTAGATAAGTCCACAGTGTTTGAACATATAGCTGAGCATCTAGAAAAATCTAGAAACGTCTACTTCTGGATATGATAGAAGCTTAACTGCCATATAAGATGTAAAAGGTATTGAGAAACACAAAAGGTAGTTTGTAACATGCTTCAATTTTACGATTGTACATTTTTGCCGTCTGTACCTTAAATGCGTTGAAAGACTTGCCGAAGGATCTTATTAAACTTGACAGACGCAGGTATTTTGAAAGAGTTACCTTGACTTCAGCATTTTCGAGTTTTTCTACTTACCATCAGTTCGAATTGGCATTCAACGGGCATACAAGAACATAATCGGGCTTATTGAAGGAAGTGAGGAAGAGAAAAAAATGGCGACCTTATATGATCAGTATGATTTACTTGATATAATGCAATAAGGTGTAAATTTCTTTATCATATTTTTTACTTTATCAATTCTTCAATCAATATTAAATGGCTACATTTTGCATTATTTGACCAATAGAAATATTGTCGTATAGTTCAGGACATTTATCCCCAGTTGCATGCAGTTAAGAGATTTATTTAATTGACACCAATGTATTTGTGACAACAAACAATTGACTTGTCGTTCCAACCCTTTTATCTATACATATATCGTTGACACATGAATATGCCATAATGTGGTATGTCAAAAGAAGTTTAGGACCTCATTTGGAAAAGAATGCATCTTATGTTTTGAGGCCTAATGCTAATTATTATTCTTATTCTGAGCATGCATTAGGATTTAACACATTCATAACGTCATCAATTACGAATGAATTAATCATATGAATTAGAATTCTTTATACAAACTAAAGAAAACTAAAACTTATCTATAAAATCATCATATTTAGTCTAGCAACAATGGCATTAAATGATGGACGATCATCAGGATTACTAGCCCAGCACTCTGTAACTAGTTTTAAGAGTTCATGGGGCCATTCGTCATGATTTGTGATTTCAGGACGAACTTCACCAGCTGCAATTTTTGCAGTCAAACTTTTTGTAAATTTTGGATATGGCCGTGGGCGTGGATCCATGACCTCAATCATTACTAAAGAATCCAATTAGTTTGTTCAGAATATTCCTCTTACAAATAGCAAAGCTGTAGACATCGGCTTTTTCTGTACACTGATTTATTGCAGTAAGAGCTTCAGGAGCTGACCAAGCTAGACAACTTCCCATCGGTCGAAAGCCACCTGAAAATTTACAGGAAAATTCAAATTCAGTAAGCTTAGGTTGATAGTCATGACTATAATCATCATAAGAAGCAAAATTGTTTTAACATACTTACGTGATCCAAACACTTTTAGCTTGTAACTTACCATGAGCAATTGGTAATGGTTGATTGTGTAAATGACTGACTGCCATGGCGATTTTTGTCAGGATGTCAATCTTTGTATTCAAGTCCAAAATTTCTTTTGTTAATAGCTCCTTTAATGAGCCTTTTTCAGGACAAGCAGTAACATGGGATCTACAAGGTTAGGAATCTTTGAGTAAAAGTTTAATATTTTACAGTGTTTGATTTACATCGGTAAAAATCCCAAAGCTTTGAAGAATAAAAGGATGAGACATGGTTTCTTGGTTAGTAAGATTGTGTAAAAACAACAAACAAGCATCTTCCTCATTTGGTGTATTTAAATGTACACGTTTTTTAATTACAACTGGAGTTTTTCCACAGTAGCGCCCTTTGCATACAGAATGCCAAGGATACTCAGCAACATTGTTGGCTTCTGTAGCTATCAAATTTTTATTGTCAATAGTTTGAATTAGATATTGGCTGGTTGCATTCATAGTTAATTTCGATGCAAGTCTTTGACACCCTTTCTGTTGCTCTGGCCCAAAAATTAGGAAATGGGTTTGCTTGATTTGAGATGCATATTTTCACAATCGCGTGCAACCACACACTGAGCACAATGGGTGGGCAACTGAATCACTTTACTTGATAACTTTGTCATCAACCAGATCTTCTCAAATGTTCCAAGTACATAATTATGATATTAAGTGCATAATTAAAGAATGATGCAAAATGCATTATCAAGTCAAATTGATGAGAACTGCATAAATCGTACTCGTTGCAATATTTGAAGTAGTAAAACACGCTTTTAGTAAATAGCTGTTTGCTATTAAATAACAGAATAATTGGCCTTTTCTTGGCTTTTTTCTTCATCACCAACTCTATCGTTCATATCTGAGAGCCAAAGCTGTCGAGCAGCAGCAAGTCGAGCATCCAAATCACCATGAAAACTCGAATCATCATCCGAGTCTGCTGAAGATGTAGACAATTCTGTGGCATTGCCCATAATAAATGTTTGTTCTCGTTCATATCGTTCTCGAGCCATTGCCAACCGAGCATCCAAATCAAGGTCTTTTAGACTGATACTTTTCTTGGAGCTATTGGTGTTATATTGTGATGATGAAGATGCTGATAAATCTGTAGCTTGTTGCTCTCGACGGTATCGTTCCATAGCCTGAACAAGCCGTACATCGAGTGTGTTGGGATTATTACTTGCCATTGACCGACTGGATGCCAATACACTTTTTGTCAGAGTGGATAAGAAAGTACTCATTTCCCGTGAACTCATATCATAACCTTCTGCAATAAGTTGATCACGAACATATCCAAGCATTAAATTTGTATAAGCCTAAACAAAACAATGAAATAGATTTCAAGCAAAAATATCCTTACCACAGTGGCTTGTTGTTGAGCCAATCGTACTTGAAAATCTGGAGGTACTGATACTGCGGTGCCACAAGCAGAATCAAAAGCTGACTGACATAAATCAGGGTGTAAATGTGGTAGTGTATCAACAACAGTGATATTTGTAGAAGTTCTAGGTGCTGGTGAAGGTTGAGAACTTGCACTAGCTAAAGGTGTTCTTTGTTGTTGAGGCATCACATACGATCGAAGAATTGCATGTGAACCAGGTCTTGATGATTTTGCAGATGAAGATGGTTGTGTTGATGATGGTTGAGATGAAACATGAGAAGTATGAGACTCGGAAGGATTGTGTGAATGATGTGATGATGGTGTTTGTGATGGCAATGGACGACGTACACTGCTATCATCAGAAGCACGAGGAGCTGGGGCACCAGGTTGAGTCCATTGTTTTTGCTAAAAATTATCAAAATTAGTTGTTTGATATTTAGTTGTACCTCTTGTGGAGCTAGATCAGCGTATGATGGCCAGAGGTGAAAAAGAGCTGCCATTGTACCAAGAAGGGAGAGATCAACTGAGTGAAGTGCACAATAAGATTCCATAGTTGACTGTACATAAGCATTATCTTCATTTGCTTCATAGATAAATAAATTGATCCCAAAGAGTAGCATAAGTGCTGATGCAACAGCCATGCAAACACAATAGTAAAATGGGGCATGAAGTTCTGCATAAAATGGCAATCCTTTAATCAAGGATGGAACCATTGCAATAAAGACAACCAGTCCAAATAGTAATTGTGAGTGAAAAAGCATAAATTCGTGACTTGGATGGACAAACCAACATATTTTAGTGTCTTCATTCCATCCAAACGAATTTCTTGATAAACCAATTGATAATAATATCGATGGCACACAAGTTAAGAGGCAATAATACATAGTATCGTAGCTTCCAACAACAGAATATGGCAATCGACGCCCAAGCACCTATAATTTATGAATATCAATTGCTGAGTTATTCGCACCATATACAAAATAACAACAGTAAGAATCCAATTCCAAATAACAAGAGAGGCAAGTAATTGATATGCCATTCCTAATATTCGACATGTAGCCATACTTCCATGAGTTGTCGGTGTTGATTCATCACGTATACTATCAAGAATAATAACTGCAGAGAATAGAGCACTATAGCAGCTAGAATCCATTTTGAGTAAAAACAAAAAACAAAATTATACCATGTTAACATCGCCATATTGGCTGGAAAATGACGACCTTGTGTTTGTTTTGTCTTGTACATGAAGACGCCAGCAGAAAGCACAAGCGATAGAATACTCAATACTTTTGTAGGTACTTTCATTTCATCAGCACACTTTCCAAAAGCAGTCGCCATCGTAACTTGAATACTGGAGTTGTTTTTGTAAGGTTAATACAATTCAAATAATAAATACTACATACAAAAATGTAT
>JNBS01002363.1:0-17843 GCA_002081575.1 Thraustotheca clavata
TTGGAGCTGCTCGCATGGTCATGAATGAAGCAGAAACAATTTCAGGAGCTAAAGGCACCCCAGGTATGATATTTCTTGAATTGTTGGGATTTTACATGAACATTTAGCTTTTATGGCACCTGAAATGTTTAACATCAATGCAGAATACACTGGTCCATCTGCAGATATTTGGTCTCTTGGTGCTACACTTTACATGATGGTATGTCTAGTACTCAATGCAATTGAATGTATTCAATTGTGAAATAGATCTTTGGTCATCCTCCATGGCTTGCTGACAATGAAATTGAACTTGCTGAAAAGGTCCAACGTGATGAACTTAATTTTCCCGATGGCTTCATTGAACCCCATTTGAAAAACTTACTTCAGCGTATGCTTACTAAAGACCCTGATCGTCGTATTGGACTTTTGGATGTTATGAATCATGAATGGATCACACGTGAAGGAAGCGAACCGATTATTAACAACATTTTTGAAGATGGTATCAACAAAGTCACATTCGATGAGACTGATCGTGCTATTCAAAATATTCCTGAACGTATTGATCAAAGATTGCAAGCATCTTTGGCTGAAGCTCATTTGATTTTAACCAACAAAACTATGCTCAACAAACGTAACCAAAATGCTTCCTCAATGCATTCATTAACAAGTTCCAAATCAAGCAATGGCACAGGATCTCCAACTCGTCAAAAGTCTCTTTCAAGTATCAATAGCCGAAGCAGAAAGAGTCCATTACGATCAAAAAACTCGAATGAAAGCATGGGAAGTACACGAGAAACAGCTCGAGTTATCTCTGCTTGGCGTCATCATAAACGAGTAGCTCTTATGGATGGGCACAACATGTCGGAACGTGTTCGTGATTTACTCATCGAGCAAAAGCGAATGGCATTTTCTGTTGAACGTGCTGAAATCCAAGAAATCATCTTGCCTACGAACGGTGCCACTGCATCCCCAAAGACTGAGAAAAGTGAGACTTTGGAGACTGCCAAGTCGGACGAAGACTTGATGAAGCGTCAGCTTTCAAGAAAGAAGGATTTTGTCATGGTCACATCTGAAGTATTTCGAGGTGAAGAAGGGGATTTACAAGCTCGTAAAGTACTCTTCCAAGCTACAAGTCAAGATTTTTCCATTGCATCGCGTATTCCAGTGTCAAATTCCGAGTCATCGATGGTTGATAGTCGCACCATGTCTGACAGTCGAAAACACTCGGATAGCCAAGCTTCAGACAGTCGAAAGCATTCAAATAGTCGAGTGTCTGACAGTCGTAAGATGAGTGGAAGTCGCAAAGGCAGTGGCACTCTTTCTGAAAGCCGCAAAGGCAGTGGAAATATTTCTGAAAGTCGTAAAGGCAGTGGAAACATCTCTGAAAGTCGTCGTGGCAGTACTACTACAAGTCGCAAGGGCAGTGGTAGTATTTCTCAAAGTCGCAAAGGCAGTGGAAATGTGACTGCAAGTCGTAAATTAAGTGATTCTCGCACACTTTCAGGTTCTCGCAAGTCAAGTCGTTCATCATCTTCACAAAAATCCATGGACAAGTCTAGTCATTCGATGAATGATCTATTGAATGCAGAGACTGTCATGTCTGAAGGAAGCTCTGATGAAGATAGTGAAGATGAAGGCATGTTCCGTCGAGATGATACAAGTTCATCAAGAGGATCTTCAGCTTACAGTGATGTTGAGTGTGATGTCGATGTCGAAGAAACATTTGAGGATTTACTTCATACTCCACGCTCTGGAGATGAACGCAATGATGATATTGAAGTTGCTCCTATTGAGTGTGAGACGACTACTTTTTATCCTGAAGATGAAATTGATGTGATTCAAGTGTACGTGAGCAGTAAAATCCGTGAAAACCTCTTGCTTGGAATACGTGCTGGATATGCTGAAGCTAAGGGTGAACGTCCTTACATGGAAGACAAGAGTTTGGCATTGACACATTATCCATATCCTGAAAAAGATGGAGAAACTTTGGCTTATTATGCTGTGTACGATGGACACAATGGTGATGAGACTGCATTGATTTTACAAAAGGAATTGCATCTCAAGATCATTACTTTATTACCAACTATACCAACTGAGAATGCTGTTTTGGAAGGCTGTCGTATTATGGATGAAGAATTGCTTGCCAAGGATAATGCTAAAATTGCTGGGTACACAAGAGATGGTAATTCAGCTCGACCTGCTCCTATTTCATTTTCTGGTTCTGCTGCTATTATAGCCTTGCTTATGAAGACTGAAGAAGGACTACAAGTTGTAGTTGGACACGTTGGTGATTGCCGTGCAGTACTTTGTCGTGGTCCTGAAGCTATGAATTTGACAATTGATCACAAAGCAAGCAATCCAATTGAAAAAGAACGGGTATGTGCATGAATTGAATGCTACATAGATTCTAATTGTGCTATGATAGATTGAAAAAGCCGGAGGATTTGTACATAATGGTCGACTTGATGGTATTTTAGCTATTTCACGGGCTTTTGGAGATCTTGCACACAAGAGCGATGGCCATTTGATTGCTATTCCCGATGTCACAACTGAGATAATTGAGCCTGAAGATGAATTTTTACTATTGGCAAGTGATGGCCTCTTTGATGTGATCACATCTCAACAAGCAGTCAACTTTATTCGACGGAAATTGCGTAACCATGGGGATGTTCAACTAGCAGCCCAGGAATTAGTTATGAAGGCACAGGAATATGTCAGCCATGACAATATCAGTGCCATTGTTGTGTGCTTTCATCAGAAGTAGTAATAATATATAATAAACCCGATCAGTAGCAGTGATACATTGTATTGTTTAGAAGAACCGACGGAATTGGTACAAACGACGGTAGAAAAGAACACCACAAGCAGCACCACCAAGATGAGCTACATTGCCTATATTGCCAGAGGTTGATGTAGCTCCCCAAAGATCTCTCAAGATAAAGAGGCCTCCTGCTACATATGCAGGCAATGGAAGAATTGCCATGATGTAAATTGTAGAATGAGGAAATGCACAAATGTAAAACGATGTAATCGCATTAACTGCACCACTTGCTCCAAGCATAATTGTCTTTCTTCCTTGATACGAATCATATCCAATTTGACACAACGAAGCAGCAACTATAATCAAGATATGAGTGCAATCAATTTATTGTCTTCATACCTGCACTGCTCAAGTATAATCCAAGGAATCGCTTTGCACCAAGAAGTCGACAAACTTCAATGCCAAAGAAATACAAGCCAAGACCATTCAGCAAAAAGTGGCTCGTGCTCATTTGACTAAATGCACTTGTTACGAGCGTATGCACTCGTCCAGCTTTCAAATGTGAAAGCGATGTCGTAAAGTTTTCAACCATAAATTTCTTCTTTTCCCATGTCTGCGAAGTCTGCCACATCATAAATACCAAACCATTTGCACCAACAATCCCGTACAAAGCATGCTCTGGTTCCATGCGATCTATTACACTTCTCTTTGAGTTAAATGGACGTAATGGCGATCTCATCGGCGCAAGCCGACGGACGGTCTTCCTCGTCAATCCAAACATTGGAAAATACCTTTAAAACTTATGCTCTTGAAATTCAATACAATAATTTCTTTGTTAGTATCTTATTGTTAGCAAGTATAAATGATGAAAACTTGGTCATATTTCTCAAAGTCTTGAGCTCTTGAAAGTCTGAATTACTTGCCTAACAAAAGGATAAATTGGATGAGAATTTTAATATTCCATCGTCTTGGTTTTTCTAGTCTTTTGCAATTGAAAGCCACTGCATGCGCAAAATTTGATCAAAGTCTATTCTAACCAGCCAGACAGAATTTCAAAAAGTAAACCTGTTGTATTATTTTATTTAACTATTCTTGTCTTGGCTAACAAAAATTATTACACTTTTTTAGTTTTAGTATTACTTTGGCTGCATTACGTTTGGGATGTAAGTTTCAATTGTTAATAATCAATTGATTTCCAAGACTTGAATTCACCTCAAAGTGCACTTCAGCACAAGAATAGCCAAAATGAAAGGAGTAAATAAATCCTTCCTCACTTGGCTGTTTTCATCTTCAAACAATGTTATAATCTTGTCAAGTTGAAGCATTGCAAGTGCATTTGGGACTGCATAGCATATCTATGAGCTTATTATTTAAAACAACACGTTATCAAGTTTTATGCACTCTTATTGTATTTAGTAAACAAAAATGATCAAAGATTTTCAAAACTAACTTTCAAATCCAATATCCTTCAAAATTCAATCATTTTTCTGTCATTATTATCCAGAATATCTAGTGAGGTAAATGAGAAGATGATAATAAAGTTTTAACATGGAGAAAACAGTGACATTGAGAGAAGAAAGAGAATAGAAAGCATAATGCTTTAAAAGGAACGACAGATAAGTCGAAATGTAGTTGATATGAATGTAACAAGATTACTTTGTCCGGAAGACATATCCGGATGGGGGAAATTGACTGGCACAAGCACAACCAAACGTGTGATAGCAATGCAAGCGCTCGGGAAGACTTTGCGATCGTTCGGTCAATCGCTTGATAAAGTTGGCGTGGCTCTTGAAGGCCGATTCTCGTATACCGAACGTTGTACGTGTGTTTCGAGGGGCTGGATGGAATTAATGTGCATTTTTTGTAGTGGTTCCATCGACCCGTTTAGTGGGATATGCTGGCCAAAAGCCGAATGTGGATGAAAGTTCGTTTATTGCACCAAGTGCTAGTGTTGTGGGCGAAGTAACTGTTGGAAAGGGCTCATCGATTTGGTATGGTGCCACCGTTCGTGGTGATGTCAACCATATTACGATTGGTGAAAACACGAATGTACAAGACCAAGCTGTGATTCATGCTGCTAAGATTGCTAATGATTTTCCAACGATTATTGGCAACAATGTCACAATCGGTCCTTCTGCAGTGATTCATGCTTGCAAGATCAGCAACCAATGTATTATTGGTACTGGTGCTCAAGTGCTTGATGGTGCTGAAGTTGGTGAAAATTCCATCATTACTGCTGGATCGATTGTTACTATGGGCAAAAAGGTTCCTGCAGGCCAAGTATGATCATTTTCTTGGAGCAATTAGACTTAATTATGTTATAGTTGTGGTCGGGTATTCCTGCTCGTCCAGTTCGTGACTTGACTTCTGATGAAATTGAATTCATCAAGCAATGCTCGTTGGATTATGTCAAGGTATTCTTTTTCTTATTATATTCCTATTGATGATGAATTGCATTAGTGGTCTGAAGTTCATGCTGGTGAAAATGCCAAATCTTTTGAACAAATCGAACTTGAAAAAGAAAATCGCAAGATTATGTCCACCGTTGGTGAACTTGGATTTGAGCAAAAGGAAGAAGAACGACCTGACACAGGCTTGTTCTTTAAGTATTAAGCTACAAAATTTGAGATGCTTTGACCAACTAGAATGTCATCTTTTGCCCTCAATGTCTTCCTGCAATGTCGTTGGCAGGAATGTAATTGTAAATCCAAGTCATTTACTTTGGTACTTTTCATGTATCCAAGTAGCTATTGCAATCAACTATCATTATTCCTTTATGTTCACTTTTTAATAAAGCTTCAAGACACTTCATTTGAGACATCATTTGTTTAGAGAAATGAATCGTTGTTACGTAGCTATGCATTGGGGAAAAGCTTCATCTTGATTCGTATCATGTGACAGGCAATAAAAGATACTGGTATCGTCATTACCAGAGAAGAAAATTAATTAGACACCAAGCAAATTTACATGCAACAAAAGTTTTGATATTTTAATAAACATACAATCTATTCAAAAACTAGTTGCTTAAGCAAAGGTACGGCAGACCAATTCCATGACGGCAAAGGTAATACCTTGACCAGGGGCAACACGAGCCATACGAGGGATAAGACCACGGTAGAGGGCACCGGCACCTTCTTCCTTGTACACAGTCTTGATGCAATGCACCATACCATTGTATTTGGCAGCTTCACCAACCTTGTTAGCTTGAGCCATAAGACGAGTCTTGGCAACATCCACAGGAGTGTTAAAGCAAGGACCAAGCATACCAGCAACCATACCAGTAACCAAAGCTTGAGTCGATGAGATCTTATCATCACGAGAAAGGCCCCACATAGCACTCTTGAGCATATCATACGAACCAAAGAGGAAACATTGGTTAAGACCTTGACGAGTCATGGTAGGAACACAACCCTTCCACAAAGCAGCAGCTCCTTCTTCCTTGAAAATAGTTTGAGCAGCATGTACAGGTCCCTTGTATTTTAAGTTGGTCAAACCCTTTTGTTGCTGGAGACGAGTCTTGACAACTTCAAAAGGAGTAACAATCATGACAGCTTCAGTAATACCAGCACCGGCACCAGCAAGGAAACCATTGAATTTCGATACTTTGCCATCTTTATCAGCAAGCAAACCACGGTAAAATTCATTTGTGGAAAAACGAAGTGCATACTTAATAACCAAGTGGGCAATAAATGGAGTTAAACCCTTGTACAAAGCAGCCACACCTTCTTCAGCAACAATTTTACGGCCAATAGTAATAGCACCATCTTTTGTGCCAGAAAGCTGGAGACGAGTCTTAACAGTGTCCAAAGGTTGCAAAGCACAAGCTTCGACAAACCCACCAGTCATACCCCCAATGGTCTTTAAGGTCTTGGAAACCTTACGTTCTTCAGTTGCTGGTACAGCAGCAGCGGTCGTCGTCTTAATAGCGGGGATCTGGGCAGTGGCCATTGGAGCACAAATATCAAACTGACGCCGTGGATGATGAAGGATCGCCCATGCGACATGTTGCCCTTACCCACGAACGACAGCCAATGAAAAAGTACTGAATATATGATACATAAAGGTGGCGATACAAAAAAGCAATGTAACTGGTGCATTGGTGATTTGTATATTGCTTCGTAAACCTTCTGGTAGATTATGATTGGTGAATACATGTAATAATGTAATTTGATTGGTAAATGGAGTTGGACTTTAGAATGACGTTGACGACGTGGGGAATTGACTCTAGCTCTAGCCAATAAAATTTCATTCCTACCTAAGTTCATGTCCGACCAATGCTGAAAAAGGTAATTTCGGTTGAATTTGTAAAAATACGGTCAAAGTTACCTATGAAAGAAGAATGAAATGAAAATGATGAACAAAAGCGTCGAATTGGAGTAGAAAATGGATATTCTTGATGGATTCGGTGAAAGAGGGGGATGTAATGGGATAGACATGAGTTTAGATCGTTATTTGTAATCCATTTTGTAAGACGTGGGCTTCTAACAACCACTCAAAATGAATATGACCTAGCCCTGAAGATGAAAGGGGCACAAAGGGACGCGCTTGAAGGGTTGAAGACTGCAATGGATTTCGATTTGAATGAGAATCTATTACAATTTGACAGATTTTAGGAAGGAGCACAGTTGGCAATTGAAATTGACTCCCACCCAAATTATCAACTTGTCAAATAGTATGTGGTAAATTTGACTTTTTCGTTAAATTATTTGTTTTACGTGAAAAGATTTGGTTGTTTTGTAGTACACTCATTAAGATTTCCTATTCCATTATGTGCATGCACTGTACATTTCAATGCAATTGTTCATTTTATACTACATGTAGTCCATTGATTATGTTTTTCGTGCACGAGTTAGTGTAATTTTTCTGAAGTATATCACTTTAATAAGCGACCATTACTTCGTCCGTCATCATCATCTATCAATAATGGTATTACAGCAGTGGACAAAACGACTTCGACATATTAAAGCTTATCAGCTTTGCCGTAGATTGCTCAAATCTTTTTTAAAGCTCTACTCAAGGAAATAACATTGATACCAACCAGTTTAAATTTGAATTAACAAAAAATACTCTGATTATGACATGCCGAGGACACTTATGACAAATCTTTAAAATAGACTCACCAAAAGTTTGACGAGCAAGTGTACAAGGTATACGAGAGTGCTGTGCAGAGCGATGGGTGCTGCTTGGGGCAGGTATTTATGGCAGAATTTCAACTATTACTGACTTCATGCAATGTCCCTGATGTAATTATTGTACATGATACCTCACCTTTTCTCGACCAACTTGACAAAAAACCACAACCAATGTGAGAATTGTATCAAACAAAAAATTCATATGAAAACGTCGTGTTGTATACATTTTACGAACAAAGTAATAAATACCTCTACCAAAGTGAGAATACTTAAGTACTTTTATTATATACCGAGCTCTAACAACATTTCTGCGAAAGTAGGTATTCCTTCAAGACAAGAGATTTACCGAGTAGCAATAAGAGGCCTAAATGTTGCAGAGCTCAAACATCAAATATATGAAATGAAATGAATTAGAGAATCTTTTTACCAAACATTAAGTAAATTAATACGGCTAAATACCAACTTTAAGGGAGCTTCGATCGAATTCAACATTTGCGAGTATTAATACAATTGTCTTGAATACAAATTTCTTCAACATTATTAAATTCATTTAACTTGAATTTTTGATTCTTCATTTGGTAAATGTTTTTGCTTTGTGTGTCTCCTAATGTTGGTTAGTGCTGTGTTTATGTGGTATTTTAATTAAATTGTGTAATAAGCTGTGCAATGCTCTATAATAAATGATCTTTTTGTGTCCCCGCCACTTTATGCTAGAGAGGGTACCGGTATGACATGGATGGATTATATCTCGTGCAATTACAATAAACGACGAAATATCTAGCAACAATTTGGGTAGTTTAGATGATCTGTTTTATAAAAGGTAAATCGAGTGAGCAGAAATTATTTTGAAGAAATGATCAGATCAACCCGGATACATATTTTATGACCTCATCAATTAAGCAAGCACATTCCTTGAAAGATCACCCTGCATTACCAAAATGAATATTCTATTGCAATAGCGGTTACCACAACAACACATCCGCACTTTAGCGTGGAATATTTGCTCCAGAATCCAATAACCTCATGAAGTCACATGAATTATGTTATAAGATGTGTTCTTGAAATTCTTTCATCTTTTGCTTCAGACATTGCGGATATGGTATTAATGGCCCATGAATAGTCATAAATTACACAGTAGCTCACCTTTTCAATGGTAGTTTGGTTATTTTGTGTTGGAATTTGTTGATAATTTTAACAATGAGATATCGACATTTCATTGAGAGAATTCTTGTATTAGCTGAATTAATAATTACTACAGCCCTCACCCAAATTAAACCAAAACGAATCTTGTCCTGTGCATCTTTTTGCGATCACCAACTATCTTAATCTTTAAATCAAAATACAAGAAATTTTGATTTATTTTTCTGATCATAGAGTCTTTTAGCAAGTGTAGAGAGCGATGATGTGTGATATCGAGACTGAGAATACTTATTCTCAATTTCGACGGATTAATTTAATGCCTTTACTGGGGTACTTTGACTTTACGATGTAGTTTAGTCCACTCAGTAACCTTTTTGTTGAGTTGTTCTCGTAGTGAAGCAACTTCATTACGAAGAATTCCACCGAGTATCGACAGATACAAACATGACTTGAAAGGAAGGCAGAAAGTTCATTAAGATCGTAAAATAAAGTATGTGTAGTCAATTACATCAATCCGATATATGGAATCATGGTATCGTGAATAATTCAGATGGGTCAAAATACATAATTGGATATAATATCAAGGATCATTCAGCTGGAATGCTAGTTAGAATCAGATAATTGACCTCATTCGGTATTCAATTAAAGTACCAAGCAAGGTTGTTGTGATGCTTCTAGTTATCCTAAGTTAGATTTTGAGAGCAGAATAATGAGTCAAAAGTGAGAAGGAAACAGTGCATTCCTCAAAGAGAAATGCAACAATAGGCTTTAAACCTAATGACTGTCGTGCAAGAATCTTTTATGACCATCAACATACTATATCGCGATGTGTTCAGTGTGATACAAAATTTTCATGACATTATTATGAAAGCGGCATTGCGTCCGATTGATTCAACGTTGCAATAATTCTATTGAAGAAATTGACTATGTTGTTTTACACTCTCATTATAAGGAATCCCGAGCAATCAAGCACACAACATTGGAGCATTCCAGCAAATATTTCAAATTTGCTGAATACAAACAAAAGATTTGGATACAGAAGTTCATGTCACTTTGAGTACTAAAGAAAATCATCAGACTAGATTTTGTTCATTTTTGATTTGACCAAACGATTATGAAGACTATTTTTCCCGCTACCATCCTCACACTTGTAGCATGCGAACAACATTGTACAACAACATCCATCGATTCTATGTATGAATCAAAAAAATTTCAGCTTGTGAAACCTGTGCCATAGACATTGGAAATCCAGTCGAAGCTATCTGTCCCGTTGAAAACAACTTTAGACCAACGCCACGGCAATTTCAAACAATGTTTACAAGCGAACATTGCGACACGTCTTACAATATCCAATATGAAGCTCTCTCAGAATTGTGAAATAAGTATAGGTTTTATGTTGTCGTATTTTCCAACATGGGATGAACTAACCAACGTTTACTTTGCAGCAAAACTCGGTAAATCAAGACGACGTTATCCAGCCTTAAATGATCATTATTAAATGCAGGCATGTATGATTCTTGTTGATAGCAATGCAAATAGTTGAATTAACGTTGGAACATCTTTATAGACTAAACTTTTAAGTTAAAGTCTATAAAATACATATATGTATTCATAGAGGTATTTATTGTTACAGACTTTAAGAAATAAAATTTAAGAATATATAAAATTTCATAAGTATTGAAATATAAACCAATGAAATAATCATTGGAAGGATGTTTGTGTTGTGTCGGATCGCCGACGTGATTCAAATCGCTCCTGAGCTCTTCTCGACAGATTATTCCAGTGTCTTAACAGAAGAAATTGATCGCAAGTATGCAAATAAAGTGATTGCTGATGTTGGTTTATGCATTACACTTTATGATTTCATTGAAATCGGCGATGCTTACATCCATCCATCCGATGGTACTTCACACACTGAAGGTAATTGATCACATTTGCAATCTTCATCATGACATATTAGTTATATTTCGCATGGTTGTCTTTCGTCCATTTATCGGTGAAGTATTAAAAGGAAAAATCATCAGTTGTACAGAAGAACACATTCGAGGTTAGTTGTTTATATCATATTCATCACTCTTAATCTCCTTAGTATCGATGGATTTCGTTCAAGACATTATTATTCCATCGTATGCCATGCAAACTCCATCGTTCTTGTACATTTACACACTCTCAATGTATAATTTCTTACATCTTTGCTAGTGATAAAAACGAACGACTATGGGAATGGAAATTTCCAAGCAAAGAACGTATGTACAATTAACAATCAATATCATATCTAATCCTCACCATTAGCGGGTCAAGATCCATATTATATGTACTTACACGAAGAAATTCGATTCCGTGTCACAAATATCAACTTTACTCGTGTCACCAAGACTGCAAATGGTTCATTCATTGCATTATATTCCATCTAAACTCTCATTCTAGGTATTCAGGCAACAATTACAGAAGCTACAGATAACACAACGTCTCGTCGTCGTTCATCCAGTGTTGATTTATCTGATCATGATCCTAAACCTTCTGCACTACAAATCATTGTACAAACCTCATTATCATTGCTTTCTAACATACTTTAGGGTACAATAGATGAAGACGGGCTTGGTTTATCCTCGTGGTGGGTTGAAAACTAAACAAGTCATAATTGAAATTGAATCTCAATTCCGTTGCGTTTGAGTTTTTTCTATTGAGTTTTGAAAGGTCACTACATGGTACAAGTGATCAAGTAGATAGATGGACCCCAAGTTTACCGCAGAACAAGCGCTGCTTGTATCCTTACAAAAGCCTCGAGAGTACCATAAGAAGGATTCCAAGGCCCTGAAATCACTCAATATCTCTGCAAGCGATATGAGATCGTATCGAATTGATCATCATGTCAATACTGATCAGGACACTGTGACTGAAGTTCGGGAATTGCATCATCAACGCACAACTCTTGAACCAAGGAATGAAATGAAAGGAGATAAGATCCAGGCGAATGCTATGCGTCGAAGAGAGAGACATACTGCAGTACAAGCTTTGTTTCAAGCACAACTTAAAGATATTAGTGAAAAACTTGAAGCTGAAATTCTGCACATTAGTGATAAGATCAAAGATGATCTTTTGCTTGTAATGACTACAACTGAAGAGCATTTTAGTCGACTTCGAAGCAAAGCATGGCTTATCTCTGCTTCACATGATACTGTGCTTGAAGCATGGCAAATACTTGAGAAATTGTGGATACATCGAACAAAAACCATTGTAGAGTTTGGAGAATCACTTGAGACTATAGAGCAAACACGTTCAAGAATTGTAGGCGCAGAACTTCGTCAACTTACAGAAACTTGTGTGGCTGCTGCATATATTTTACCCCCTGAAGTTGAAAGATTGATAGAAGTCGAGGCTCATGAACTCAATGTTGTCTTAATTACAAACCGACGATCACATTCCCATTTAATATCTCGCATGCTCAAAGAAGATATTCACAAGTTTGTGCAAGTACGAACTGCATGGGAAGAGTGTGAGAAAAATTGGCGTATTTTAAACCATGATCATGCTGTTGAAATATTCCAAGCAACTTTAACATCACCCTTGTATACATCACCACCTTCACTGCATGCAATTTTAGAAACACTACGTCAAGATCAAATTGCTGTACACAATAAAGAAAGAATGGTTCTACTTGAGCAATTGGATAAACATGGAGCGAATTTGCCGACTGAAAATATTCAAAAGCTTGTGGCAGCTTTTGCTGATATTTACAAGAAAGAAGAAGAACGCAATGCTGTGTATTTTGAAAGACTCTTTCAGTGTCAAGCATCTATTGTTTCTGATGCTATCAATTTAAGAGAGCAATTACGTGCAACTTGTCATCGAGTTGGTGCTAAAGCTGAGGAAGGAAATTTACCTCTTCTTGCTCAAAGACTTACTGGGTTTTTATCCAACAAAGAGTTTGATGATTTCTTTCGTATTTCTGGTGGACTTCGAAGTGAACTTGCTTACATTGAGGAACGTTTATTATCTCCAGAAATGATTTATCAAGAGAATGTCATTGGTCTTGTTCCTCGTGTGGTTTTACTTGTAGACACTTTACCATTGGAAAGTATATTAGATGCTCAAGGCAAAAGTAATGAAAGAAAAACAATTCAAGGAACACTTGAAAGATTACGAAAAGCACCAAAAAATGAAATTCTTGGTATTTTACCATCTCTATTATCTCAAACGCAAAGTTTGGCTGCAATTCATGGCATTCAAACTACATTACAGAAAGAACTTGAAGATATTGCACAAAAGATTGAAATTCTTATCAAAGAAAATAGCACTGAATCTGACTTGACTACATCACCTCCAACTTCAGCTGGTACAGCATCTAAATCCAAAAGCATTGGGCTTGATGCTTTTCAAATTAATGATATCCAAGGAATTAGAAAAGCCCAACGTCGATTAGGAACACTTATGTATGCTTCAGACTTACCCAAAGATATCCAAGAACTTTTATCAAGTATTTTGGGGGCTTTACGAGTACAAGAACATGCAAATGATATTGTTGATAAAATTGTTGCTGAACAATGTGATGGATTAATACATGAACGAGAAGCTGAAATGAAAGCACTTTTAACTCTTGTGGGTGCTGGTTTAGAAGCCCAAACTACTTCAGTACACACTGTGTGTGACCGAGTGACTCGATTTTTTTATCAAGTGATTTTGTGCTTGGAAGAATACAATGAGAAAACTCGAGTTGTGAACTTGACTGTGATGGATCTACTTGATACACTTAAAGACACACATGAAGAAAACATTACAGAGCTTGAAAACCAATTTTCAACAAAAAGATCAGCTCTTCGCCATGCACCTGATGAAGCTGCTCTTGAGCTAGAGTTTAAAAATTGTCTTGGGCTTTTGGAAAAGATTGAAGAAGAGTATCGTAAATACAACAAAAAGGTAATGCCTCATTCTTTGCATTTAGTAATGAGTTCTAGGTAACATTGGCATCTTGTAATCACCCCATTGCAATTCAAAGACAAATTTGCCACTTTCGAAATACTTTAAGCAGTCATTTTGGTGTCGAATCAATATCACAAAATGAAGAAACAAATATTGATAAGCTCGTTAGTGCTGAGTGCATTGAAGATGCTGTAAATCACCCTATTACTGAGACTCCTGTGGTTGTAGAAGAAATAAAGCCACCACACGTAGAACCTGTGGCTCCATCAGTGCCTTCACCTCGAAATCCTAAAGACAAGACTACTCCTATAAATGAACTAGTTACTCCAGGGCGAACAGAGCCTGTATTAGAAGCTGGTACTGGAAGTACATCATCTCGGTCTCCTATTGTAGCTCCAATTTCTACAACCAGCAGAATTTGTACCTTGGATGAACTATTAAATCATATACTTGAACACAAGATAATGCTACCTGGTGAAGAACCATCAGATGATGACACGATTGAAGTAGAAGTTAATCCTGTAAGCAATTTAGACGACAAAAAAATTGATGGCAATAACTCTAACCCAACTTCAGGTAGAAATATCTACACTTATTATCTTAATAACTATTACAGAGCCAACTGGGTCCAATGTTGATAAAAATGCAGAAAAATCTACTGCAAATAATACTCCAAAGCTCGAAGATGTAATTGTTGTTCTTGATGTTCCTAAAAGCTATATCTTATTAATGCTTGAACGCCTTCGTGATGCCATGTTGCTAGCATTTAACACCAAGAGCCAATATCACAAGGAAGAAGCTGTTCAAGAATCTGAAAAGCGAGTTGAGGCGTATGCATATTTACTTGAAGAATGTCTTCGTATGCATTGGCCTCGTAAAGGACGTACAGACGTGCAAATTTATCAACCTCGTGCTGGTGAATTAGTTAGCCATCGACAGCGTCATAGTCGTCATGTCAAAAACATTTTAAAGAAATTAGCTTTGCAAGACAATGCATTTCTTGAACTTCATCAAAGTGCCGTAGCTTGTGTAAATGCACAAGAAAGTGTTCAACTTGGTCTACAAGCCCAATTACTGATGCAATCGAGTTTAGCTGCTCTTCAGGGTTTGGAAAGTCGATCCAAGAAAAATTATCTCGAGTTTAAAACCTCATGGGCTGATATCCTTGAAACAAAAATGCGCGTATATTTGACTGATGAGCCTGCCAATTTAGTTGCTATGTGTCGAGAACTTGTTACAATGTGTTCACACCATGTATTTCCAGATTTAAATTCATGTGAAGTTATCTCTGGTTGCGACTATCATCCTGATGAAGTAAAATTTATTCAAGGCATTGTCAAGGAGACAGAAAACACAATTGCAAAATCTGTAGCAATGCGAGATGAAAAAATTCAATCATTAAAATCACTTGAGCAAGGCATTTTGACTCTTCTCGTATTGGTATATCAACTGAAAAGTACTTAAGTTTAATAGGTATCATTTAAAGCTCGATATCAAACTTGTCTACAAAATCTCTCAATTAAAGAAGGGCTTGGACAGAAGTATGGTATGCCTAGGCGAAATGCACAAGAACGTCTTCGTTCAGAAATGAGTCGATCTGATGAAATGGCACGAACAATAGAATCTCTTTTGTCAACACTCGATCAAATGCAAACAACTAAAGAATGTGCTATTCCAGGTACTATAAGTTTATAAACTTGGTTAGTAAGAATAGTTATAGGTTCTAAAGTCCCAAGTAATTTGTCAAGGCAAATACGTAGTGTTTTATTGCAATTGCGTCATTTATTTTACACTCGTGGTCTTTACCTTGGCATCCTTAAAAACAAAACACAACTTATCCCTCGTACAATTCCTGATGATCTTGAAGCTCAAACAAAATATGATCAAGATATTGTATTTGAAGCTCCAGCAATTACAAAGACATTTATGGAATGGACTGCTCATTTTGAAGCTCAATGCATCACAGATACAAAAAACCTTTTCCAAGCCGAAGGAAAAGCTTCAGAATTACCTCCTAATGGAATCCCAGAGACTTTACAAGAGTATTTGGCTGATCAAAAAGTAAAAGGTAAAGCGTATGTGACTGCACAAATTCAAGCGTATAAACGTCAAGTGAAAGCATTTACTGCAGCATTGGCTGTAGCCCCAGCAATAGCATTAGAAGATATTGTCAAACGTGCTCAAGCCAAAGTATCTGGAAATGTCAATGACATCGTGAGAGCTTTTGATGCACAACACACAACTTGGGAATTTGAAAAAGAAAAGCATAAATCATCTTTGACACCAGATTTATGCAGTCCAAACCAAGTAGCTGTTGTCGAAGCATTATGTACAAAGGAAGCAGCAAGAACTCAACAAGTCCAACAAGCTATTCGTGGTGTTCGATGGAGTGTTTTGGAAGAACATGTTCATCATGCTCGAGCATTTCACAAACGATTACTTGTTGCATTTCTAGCTTTAATTGCCATTCTTGATTCTTGTGTCATGCCTGACGATTTAGCCAAAGATGAAGATGGTGATGAAGAAGAAAAAAAGCGAAAATCACTTAAACGATTGCGAAAAGCATTAAGAAAGTTGGAACATGGAGATCCTTTAGCTGTAGCATTGACTCCAGATGAAAAAAAGCAACTTGAAAATGCAAAGGAAACTCAACGATATCCTAAACGTTCTTGGCCTGGTTTACCTCATATTCATGACTATGATATTCCATTGAATATTCAAGAAGACACAAAGAATAAAACTTTAACAAAAGAAGCTTTAGAAGGCAATGGAGCTATTGTAGCTTATTTGACGGAAACCCATCGAGCAGCAGTGAATGCAAGAGATAACATGTATGCATTATACAATGGATTTTTTGAAGATGCCATGGCAAATTTAGGACGAAAATACACCAAACTTTTAGATGAAGAAGAATTGTGGTATTTGAATTGGGGCAAACTTATTAAATCAATGCGTCATGAAGTTTAACTTTATTGTTAATATATCCATATAGACAATAATTGTCCAAATAGACAATAATTGTCCAAAAAGACAATTGAAGTTTGTTAACCAATCATTGGATTTTAATTTCATGTGGTGGAAATAAAAATAGCTTGTGTGACGCACAGTGTTACACATAATTTAAAAAAAATAATCAATTGATTTTGGAATATAATTACATGGAATTCTATTGGTACGGAAAAATGTTTTTTAATTGCAATATATTTTAATGTATTCTTTTTTGTATGTATGGGAGCTCCAATGCAATTAAAATGATTTCTGGGAGGAGGCAAAGAATGAATTAAAACACAACATTCTTCCCCTACACACCTATCCCTGTAGCTTCAAACATGGCGTTGAACATTATACTTGAAATTTGTATACTTTGATAGTAAGTGGCGAGTTCCATTGTTTTTTTTTTCCCCATACCTCTTATACCTCACTTCCTTTCGCAATCAACTTACCAATCGGAGTGCTACAATTGCTATCTCCATTGTTCTGATTGGTTCGAACCCTTCAAGCTTGAGCACAGGCACATTGGATTCATTTGAAATTTGTATACTCGTAGTGTTTTTGAAGCATTTTGTTGTAAGCTTGAAAATTCAAACTTTTAAACTTGAAATTTGTATAGACGACCTTGAGCACAGAAATTCATTTTTCAAATCCAGAGCTACAGAACAAGAGCAAAATGGGAAGAGCCGCCGCCGCCAAGCCGCGTAAAGAGACGTCCAAAGTGAAGGCTTCAGCATCGACTGCTGCTACAAGTACTCGTAAACCCCGTAAGAAGAAGGACCCAAATGCACCCAAGCGTGCTTTGACCGCGTTTATGTTTTTTGCCAGCTATATTCGTGATGTTGTCAAGGAAGAAATGCCTGAATTGTCGTTTTTGGAAATTTCATCGGAAATTGGCCGTCGTTGGGCTGCTTTAGATG